>AFIV01000548.1:0-159081 GCA_000223765.2 Zymoseptoria ardabiliae STIR04_1.1.2 | reverse complement strand
GGGGCGAATCGCCATGCAAATGCGCCGTAAAGTCAACCCATCCCGTGAGTGAGAAAGATGGAAGATATTCCTTTTTTTTTCTTTTTGCTTCGATGGGCTATTCTTAGTATGGACGTATAGACAAAGCGTTGCGCTGACGAGAACGCTTTTTCCCCCCCCGTTTGGTGTGTTAAGTCCTACCCAGCAGTTGGCTGGAGCGGCCTCGATCACCCTTTGGTCAGGCTGCTGCTATATTTGATAAGCTCAAGCGAAACGGAAGAGGGGCAACTGTGGGCTGAGTTGTGTTCATGCTCTCTGCTGGATCTATACCCCCTTTTTCCTCCTGTGAGGAACGATAGAGAAAGGGCAACGCGGACTCGTCCGTTCCCGAGGAAGAAGGGGCGTCGAAACTTGAAAAGGATTGAACCTTGTCCGGTATATATGGGGTGGCGTGGCTTCACCTAAGTCTCATGAGAAAGAGTCGACCGATGTTTTGACCCTACCGACTCCCAGGGCCATCATATTTCGTTCGACCAGCAAAAAAACCATTGGAATGTTTCCAAACAGATTCTCAACCGGCCCCAAAAATTCGGACAGACAAAAGAAAATCCCAAAATCAAATCCCCACCCCTCACTCGTGGAATCGCCGCCGCGCGGAGCCCAATTTTTTTTTCTTTTTTTTTTTGTCTCCCATCATTCCCCCGGGGAAAACGGGTTGTGACGAGCCACAATCGGAGAGACTTTTTTGGTAAGATCCCGAACGAACTATATAAGAAGCCTGGCGACGAAATGGGGGAAAAAAAAATAAAAGACACATTTTTTTTTCTCCAACCATTCAAATATCTCTCGCGACTCTTCTGTCCCTCCACTCCTTCCTTTCTTCCACCCCCCCCCCCCCCCCCCCCCTCTCCCCTCTCACATCTTCTTCCTCTTCCTCTTCATCTCAACGGGACGTGGTCTGGGTCTGGCATGTGGCATGTGGCATGTGGCATCTACTCCATCCACTCCACCACCACTGGTCTGGCCAGAGTCTCACTCAGTGAGCAAACAGACAGACCGACCGTCGGACTCGGCCAGCTGGGCCCGGAAAAAGGAGAGTCTTTGGTCAAATCTAATCCTATCGCCCGCGCCGGAACAAGCTCGGTGGTGTCAAGAAGAAACACGTGGGGCGTTGGGGGGGGTTCGGCGCGTGGGAAAAGAGGGGATGGGATGTACACATAAGTTGATGAATCTCGCGTGGTGTGTGGTGAATACTCTGCCTTTGCTTCGCTTAGCTTTGCTTCGCTTCGCCTCGCTTTGCCTCGCTTCACCTTTCCAAACATGGGGGGGTATCTCGTCTGCGTACGTCGTGCTTGCTAGCACCTCTTCCTCACTTTCCCCATCCTCCGCGTGGGGGAGACTCTCGGCGTCCTTTGCCTGGCCTGCTTGCCTGCTTGCTGCAGTCCTCGCTCGCTCGACTAGCTCACCATATGTCTCGCCATCTCAGCAAAAACGGTCCCTCCATCGTCTTGACATCACGATCGCAAGCGCTCTTCTCAAGCTTGTAGAACAAGATGAAATTTTTGCAACGCTCTCTGACAGAGCCCGCGCACAGCTCGACTACGCCACCTCCTTGTTCGGATCATCGGGATAAAACCACGCGGCAATCGCAATGATCATGTACAGTAACATGAGCATGACACCCTAAGTAGACAAAACTCGTTAGCACACAAAAATCTTTCCGCCAAGCGCCGCAGAAACTTTGCCAAAACTCACCTCCAACCAATGGCTCTTGCCGTCGTTGATCAGATAATTCACCAGCCAAATGCTCAACACCAAAACGACCACCAAGAATCCGTCAAAGTCGAGGTTCAGTGGGTTGTGGCCGACGCCCCACCAGTTGAGCATAATCATCAATGGCAGTACCAAGAGTGCGATTTGGAGGGAACTGCCGACCGCCACGCCGATGGCGAGATCCATCTTGTCCTTGATGGCGACGGTGACGGCGGTGGCGTGCTCGGCAGCGTTACCCACAATGGGAATGAGAATCAATCCGACGAATTCCTCGGACACTTTGCCGCCGTCGGTCAGCGCGTCAATGGAGGAGACCATGTACTCGGCGCAGAATGCGATGAGCACCGTAGCGATACCGAGAACGATGAGCGAGCCGATGATGGAGAGGGAAGGAGTTTCCTCTTCATCGTCGTCGTCGTCCTCCTCATGTACCAAATTCTCACGGTTGATGTTGCCACCTGCTGAAGCAGCGCCGGATGCGGCGCCAATCACGGCAATCCCGCGCTGCATTTCTCCCGAGTCCTTGCGTCCGGAGGGTCTCTTTGGGACTTTCTGCGACGGCTCGTTGTAGATTTCCTTGTGGGTGCTGAGTTGAAAGAAGAGGTAGCAGCCGTAGATGACGAGGAGAAGGACGGCGGTACCGCGCGAGGCTGGGGTGACACCTTTTTCGCCGCCAGGAGAGAATATCGCGAATGCGGTGGGAATGATCAGGGAGCCGATGGAGAGGGCGAGGAGAGAGGCAGCAGTCTGCGCAACGGTGATGTTGAAGTATTGTTCGGTGCGTTTCAAGCCGCCAAAGAAGAAACACATTCCCAGGACGAGGAGAAGATTGGACAGCATGGAGCCGATGAGGGATGTCTGCACGATGATGACCTTGCCCTGCTTCAGAGCAATGACGGAGACGATGAGTTCGACGGCATTGCCAAAGGATGCGTTGAGGAGACCGCCGAGGACTTCGCCAATGTACATGGCGAGTTCTTCCGTGGCAAAGGAGAGAATGGCGGCGAGTGGGATGATGGCGATGAAGTTGATGACAAAGACTCCAATCCGACTGAATGATTTGACTTGCTCGAGGGCGATGCCGACGGGGACGGCGATGAGGAGAATGTTGATCCAGGAGAACAACACGGCCTTGACTTGGGTCATGATGGGGATGTGCTTGTGTTTTCGTGCCTTCTTCTTGGACTTTTCCGTGTCGCTGCGCTCCATCATGTTGTCGGAGTCATCCTGCTTCCCGAAAAGGCCAAACAACTTGCCGCCCTTTCGTTTCCGAGCATTCATATCGTTTTGTATTGACACCGGGTTGTACATTTCCCGCGGCGCCTCGTCCGAATGATCCGTCTCATCGCTGGACAGGCCTCTCGAGTTGACGGGCATTGCGCCTCGAGGTCCTTGTGGGTATGTGCCGGCCTTTTGCGGGCCTCGAAAGTCTGCGGTATCCTGCTCATACTTTTCCCTTCGCGTCTCCGCGGCGGGGAGGTCGGCGTCGTTTTCGGTGCTCACGTGGGTGAGGTGGTTCTCTTCGTCCATTCGAGCTCTTCGGGGACCAGCTCTTCCAAAGGGGTTGTAGGTCTTGGTCTCGCTCTGACCATTGTCGGGGTACCAGGCGTGCTTCCTCGCTTGATGCTTGATGTGATCTATGCGGTAAGATGGCGAGTCAGCGGTCATGCTCGTCGTGAGGACGTCGTGGATGTGGGTGGTGAGGTGGTGGGGTGGTGAGGTGGTGAGGTGGTGAGGTAGTGAGGTAGTGAGGTATTTCGGGGGTGACATACGCATGATCGTGGAGGTATCGGCAGCGACAGGGTTTCCAATCCTCCGTGGAGTGCGGTGGAGGGTAAATCCGTGCGGTCGCGAGGCAATGGCGTTGGAGGTGGATGAGTGCAGTGAGTCGGAGGATGAGTGGGAGGATGAGTGGGCGGCGTCTGGGTGGAATTCACGAGCGAATGATCCGAGGATGGGGGAGTAGAACTAGAACTCGTCGTGAGATGGTGAAGATTGATGAGGTCGCAGCGCCGGTCTTTGCTCCTTTTGATTTAAGATGACGGGGCGATTGGCGAGAAGGGAAGGTGGCTGTGCGACGGCAAGGAAGCTGAGATGGCGGGAGAGGGAGAGATGCCCTGTCTGTGATAGAAGTACGCTGGGCTGGGCTGGGCTGACCACGTTGTCTGAACCCGGCTTTCTGCTGTCATGCGCCACACCCAAGGACGTAGAACTACCTTAAGGACCCCGGACGTCATGAACTCTATCAGAGTCCGCGCAGTAGAACAGACAAGTCGCGGATGGAGGAGAAGCCGGCGGGGAGGGGAGTTGAAGGCGTCCAGAGTGGCGCATTCTCCGACCAAGATCTGGGCCACGAGTCTCGTGAGGCGGGTGACGGGATGCATCAAGGTGCCAGCGGCGATGTGACGTCCCCTCGTCATGGGGCGGGCTTGGGGTGCCGGCTTGCCAGCGAAGCAGCTGGCATCCGATTGTGGGCGGGAAGAAGCAGAAGCATGGTTGCCACACTAGCAGTGAAGTAAGTTCTAATGATGAACGGTCTCATGATCGAGGTGCAGGAACATGACATGAGGTGAATGCAGTAAGGTATTGGCAATGATAGCAAGCCTTGGGATCGAGACATTGGCATCCGACTTGGCGAGGCTTCACGTCTTGAAGGAAGCTTGGTGGGGTGGGCGGCTCCTCTTCGGCAGCAGTCGCGATGCAACAAATGATCCATCGCTCGCTTTCCCGACACGACCGAGGTGAAGAACGCACTCGACTGATCAGATCGTGCTGGTCAGCCCGACAACCTCATGTCCAATGAGATCGACCGACCGCACGAGAAAACTTGCTTGGTCGCATTCTTCCAAACTCCGACGGATCAGTTGACCACTCTCCCGCTGACACAAGTCCTGGAGAGACAACGTCAATTTACCTCGGGTTCATCTGGAAAACCTGAGGCACAACTCTGTGCCTCAGGCAACATCAACGCTAAAAGACACATCCGCAGCGTGCACATGATGTTCATCAAACTCTCGCCAAACATTCTATACCGCAGGTTCGTACATGGGATTTCTCCGTCGATACGAGAAGCCAGGCATCACGACGACGACCAAGGTCCACTTCCCCTCTACCTTCATCTCCATCTTCCTCTTCTCCCGCCGCCATCCCATCAAGAATACTGCCACAATTCCCTCCCATCTCCATCTCCATCTCCCCCCTCTCCCACCTCACAACCCAACCCCTCCACCACATCCCACCACTCCTCCCCTCCCCCCACCTCCCCATCGCCATCCACCTGACCATCCCCCCTCTCCCCCTCTCCCCCTTGTCCCTCCCCTCCCACCCTCCGCCCCACCCCTCCCAACGGCGCCCTCTCATTCAACCCCGCCAGACAATACGAACACTTCTGCGGCACCACCACGTCTCCATTCCCGTGCACCACCGTCCAACACACTCCCCACGCGAGACCCCGCGGACACCGAGCGATGGGGAGGAATTCGCCGTGGGTGCACGAACACCAGATGAGGAGTTGGGTGCACATCTTTCTTCTTGATGTTTTCTTGTCTTTGTATGATGAGTTGATTTGAAGTTGGGAGAGGATTTCTTCCAAAACGGACTGGATGAACTGGGTGGTAGATTGAAGGGCTGCGTTGTATCGTGGTGTTTGGGATTTCGATTCGGGGTGGTGTTGCCTCGTGGATATGTGCTCTTCTCCCTCCCTTCTTTACAGAGAGAGGGTGCAAGGAGGATCAAAGCCGCTCTTATGAAGACTCCGTTTGTGTCCCGTGCCACACCAAACCGGGGACGAAACGCATTTTGCTTGTTTGTCTTGTTTGTCCGTTCGCCATATCCAGAGAGAGTGTGTTTGCGACGACGCGACGAACTGCTTGCCGGAAACGCTGGCAAAAGGACAAATTTCGGAGGAAAAAAAAAAGACTCATTCAGCTCCCAAAGGGATTGTTTGGATAACACGGAAACGGACAGGTGACACAAATATTCGGAACAAACGCCAAGTCACTACGGGATAGAGGTCGGAAGGGCGAAAAAGGATTCATCGATTACTTTTTTTTTTTTTTTTGCCTTGCTTTCAAGGACCACAAACGCTACGAAGAGAGAGAGAGAGAGAGATCGAGAGAGAGAGATCGAGAGAGAGACATCGAGAGAGAGAGAGAGATCGAGAGAGAGAGAGAGAGAGAGAGAGAGACGGAGCAAAAAAGAGGAATTCATCATCATCGCCGCGTATAATCGATACAAAACCCCCCCTCATCCCCTCATCCTCTCACCTCCCTCCCCTCCCTCCCTCTCCCCTCTTCAATCCTCTCCCTCTCACTCTCTCTCTCTCTCCCTCTCTCACTCAACCATGATAAACCGCCGTCTGCGGCACATCCTCATACTCCGGCGGCGGCATTCCATACCCTCCTCCCGCGGACGTCTTCGCCGGCGGCTGACTCGCAAAACTTCCACTCGCGGCGGGCTTCGTCGTCGCGGCGGGCGGAGCCGTCAGGAAACTCGGTCCCAAACTTCCACTCGGCACCACGGCGCTCTTCACCGTACTCTGGGGCGGCGCGGAGGATCCGCTGGGTTTACACGACGTCACGGTCGTGGTGGCGGAGGGTTTGGAGTAGGTCGTCAATTGGCATGCCTGTTGGAGAGAAAAAAGGACGCTTGGTGTTAGCGAGTGTGGTGGTTTTATATTACGGGTGGGACCTGTCTACTATGGTAGACGGACTGGACGAGAAAGGGGGACATCTGCATGAGTTGACAAAAAGAGGGTATGGGGGATAGGGGGAATGGAGGGCATCGAAAGCGATACCAACAGACAGGATAGGATAAACCAGGAGAAAGGGAGAAAAGGCGATTACTTACAGGTCCCAACCCCAACCAAGGGTTGAAATAAGTGCTCGTCACCAATTCCTGACATCCATGACAATCCACCAGCGCGGTCGACGTGTGGCCGTACCGCTTGATGTCGCAGCCGTCCAGGACGCCCGGGTTCGTGTACGTCAACGTCGTGGGACACGCGGGGGGTGCGGAGATGGTGCTCGTCAGGAGGGTGTGAGGGGGTGGGAGGGTGTGGATGCCGTACGAGGGGACGGTGTAGGGGATGCGTTCGGTGCCGGGGGCGGTGGTGGCGGCCGCGGGGGCGGAGGAGGTGGGGCCGGGGGCGGTGCCGGTGGGGTTGACCGGGATGGAGCTGTTGCCCGCTGGGTAGGAGGGGTGGGGGTATGGATGGGGAGGACCGGGAGGTGCGGAGGTGGACTTGGGGACGATGACGGAGTTGGTCAAGGTCACGGGGACGGTCTTCTTCGGCTTGGAGGAGGAGGAGGAGCTCGAAGGTTTGTGAGAATCCTTCGTGGTGACGGCGGGTGCGGGGGGCGCAGGTGCGGTGGGGCCGGGTGCTGTGCCGGAAGAGGCGGGCATGGAGCTGTTGCCGGCTGGGTATGGTGGGTGAGGTGCGGATGTGGACTTTGGCACGTATGGGTGGCCGACGGAGCTCGAGGATGGGCCGTGCCAGTATGGGTTCGGACCACCGGGGGTCGAGGACGGACCATGCCAGTATGGGTTTGGCGGGCCCGGGGGCGCAGAGGTGGATTTCGGCGGGATTGGGTGCGCCTCGGAGCTCGAGGATGGCTTCGTGGGTGCGGTGGAAGCTGGGACGGTCGATCCAGGTGCCGTCGTCACAGGCTTAGAGGTGACAGGCATCGAGCCAGTTGGAACGGGAACGGATGAGTTGCCAGCTGGGTGAGACGGGTGCGGGTAAGGAGGGGGGCCTGGGGGCGCGGACGTAGATTTCGGCGGGACTGGATGTGCCTCGGAGCTCGACTTGTGGTGATGCGGCTTCTCGTACGATGTCGTGCCGGGGACCGAAGGGACGGAAGAGCTCAAAGCCGGGGCGGTGGTGACTGGAACCGGCTTCGTCGTGCCAGGTGGTGCGGAACCAGTTGGAACTGGAACGGAAGAGTTGCCGGCTGGGTAAGAGGGATGGGGATAAGGCGGTGGCACGAGCGTGCTGATGGCCGGTGGTGGAGGAGGGACGGCAGAAGACGAGCCCGAGGGTTGATTCGGGCTTTGCGAAGTCGCATGCGGAACAGAGCTGCTCGTGGAGCACGCGGTTGGAGTTTGGAATTTGCCGTTCTTGTCGAAAGGAGCGTAGCCCACGCACTTGGCCAAGTCGGCGACACATCCACTCTGGTTGGCGTGAGGGACCACACGACATGCGTCGTATTCTTTCCAGCACTTCTCCGCGCAAGGGGAGCCGGCGGGAGCGGTTGTGGAGGCCTTTGGCGGCGGCTCGGAGTAGACAGACGCGTGAGAGGCGCCGATGGTGGTGGAGTAGGGTGTGCCGGGAGGTTTGCCATAGCCCGGTGGGACATAGCCGGGTGGGACATCAGGAGCGGAACTGCTCTTGGGGTGGGCGGGCTGGTAATTTGGCAGGTTGTATGCCTGTTGGGCATTGACCAGGAGGGGTGCCACAAGGGCAAAAAGAGCGGTGGAGGAGTGCATGATGGAGGATTGAACGAGAGTGGGTTTGCACTTCGCTCTGGATGAGGAGGTCCTGAGGGAGGTATCGAGGATTCGTCCAGACGCCGGTCGGGGTAGATATATGTCTGTGGGCGTCGGGTCGTGGACGAAGCAGTACGTATCGTACACCATGCAATGGCAAGCTGAATACGACCAGTCGCTCAAGGTGTCCTGATCATCCTGATGCATACGCAATGGGATAATGCCAACACTTCCGCCGTAGCGTAAGCACTAGGAGAAGCTCGGGGCCAGGAACGTGTGAGAGAATGGTAGGGCTCTCCAAGCTTTACCACCCTGGTCCTCGCCAGTTCTCGTGTTCGATGATGATGTCTCACTGAGTCGTTCCCGATCGACGGGATCGACGTCAATGAAAGGACCAACGTGCTCCAACGTGCCCCAAGGATATTGCGGTGTGTTCTGTCGATGCGTCGAGATGTCCTCACTGGTGCATTGACACCGGCGAATGTGTCCTCATGGATGTCGTCGTAGAATACTGTCGATCGATGACGATGATAGCACCTCGGTGCTGCTCCTCGCGAAGAATGGTGTGCTATCGACCCGACCTGCTTTCGAGCATGGGTGAGGTCATTCTTGTGGAAAGCCAACATCTGAAGTCGTCAGTAGCAGTTGAAGCTTCTCCAATAATTCGGAAGCAACGCATCGCGATCTTGCCCTGCAATTGCAGTCGTGGCTGGCTGCACATCCGACTTCTCTCCATCGTACGATTCTTAACCCTCCAGGTATCGCGTTTGACAATTCCCCACCGCCTTCGTCCGCTCTCCCAAAAGCTCTCCATGTCAAAACTCTCTCCTCGCCCTGTCAAGACCCGCAAACCAAATCTGCAGCCATTCAGGATCCCCGACCGGATGAGGAAACCATCCCAGTCCGGAAAACCACGCAGCCTCAAATCCCAAGGACACCCTAGTCCGGCAACCCCCAATGCCTCGTATCTAGCCCACATGGGTATGGCTGCTAAGAATAAAATTGGCGGAAAGCTTACTTGGCTTGTGCGGTGAGCTTGTTCATCATTCTGTCGTCGATGATGACATGTGGTGCGAGGAAGTCTGTTGCAGCGAGCGCCGGCCAAGTCATCACTTCGGTATGGTCAGCTTTTGACCTTTTGCCTGTGGTTCAAGGGCTGATGTTTTCTTGGAGATGGACCACTTAAACCATGTGTCTTAAATCAGCCTTGAGGTTCAACAGACGGCGCCCACTCCGATTTGCCTACCCGCTGTCAGTGGCGATAGCTTGGGTCGTGCGCTTGTACATTCGGTCCGGCGACGCGCCGACGACACCAATGCAAGGAACGCTTCCAAGTTCCAACGGCGCAGACGCCGTTGGGGTCCTGCGCTGTACGAGCCTTGCCTGAGCTTCAAGGCTTGCGAACGGTGCAATCGCTCACCCATTCGTTACTGGCTTGTTCCAGAAGCTCCCCTGCCAGCTTGTGCTGGAGTCTGGCCGGAACTCCATCACACTGGTCACACGCAAGGATGTATGCGGTTATGCACGTCAATGTACTCTCTCGCGGTGGCTATCTTCTGCCTGGGGATCCGACTGCGACTCTGGGTTGGCTTGCACAAGGATACTGCAGACAATAGTGGATTGCAAAGGACTGTGCAAGGTGATGGTATCCTGAGAACAGGAAGTCGACCAATCGTTGCACCATGTCGATGCCTTATCAGCCTTGGAGCGATTTCATTCTCCAAAAGACGGTGACCGCGATACGGTGATCGCTCCGATGCCCCTGTCCGCTGTCGATTGAGGACCTGAGGTCTTTCGGCGATTCGGACTCCGGAGAGCCTCGATTGTGCTGGTGGAGATGATCGTTGAGTGCGGGGATGCATGGCATGGATGGCGCAACAACCTGCTGCAGCGGTGACTGGTGCAACAGCGGATGGCGCAACGAGAGCTGTTTTTGGGAGGATCGGCGTGGGCGGGTAGAGTTGTGGGACTTGCTGAGACCTGACCTGGTCTTTGGAGAGGGGCGTGGTCTGTTCGCAAGGCCGGCCCATGATGTGATGGAAGCCGGAACGTCTTCGCCTTGCGATTGCGGATAGGCGCTCCGATGCGTTCGGGTACTGGACTTGGTTAGACATGTCGCCGGTCGGGCGTGGTACCAAGAATGTGGAAAGCGAGCAGTCGTCCTGACCCCAAGCGGTCCACAAGTAGGCGCAGGATGCCTGCATTGGTCAATTGTCTTGATTCGGTCCCTCCTCATAAGTACAGATCATTATCGCTCACATACTTGAAATCCCGCAAGTGTCCCAAAGTCGTACCAAAGGCTTGCATCGGCCGCTGTTTCCCCGACTCACCCGCCATGATGCCAGATCTTCCACAATCCAGACCTCCCAACTGTGGTCTCCCACAGCGGAATCTCAGAACACTTCATCGCACACCACAAGAGTTCGCACCGTCTCCCCACAAGTCGACACGCTCAAAAATGCTCCCTCGGCTTCACCTTGACATCCCCCATCTCCACATCATCAAACTCCTCCCCGTTCCCCTCCGGACTAGCATCCAACTCCACCCTCTGCACCTGCAACCCTCCACTCTTACTCTTCATCAAATGATACCTGTCCTGAAACGTGTGCATATTCACCGGTGCAAGCTCTTTCTTGGCCATGCCCGTGATCGCACTGATCTCGCTGCCGTCCCGCGACACCGGCGGTCGGCCACTCGTCGCCGTGGAGGGAGATCGGGCGAACGGAAAGGGTGAGAGGCTGCGTCCGTCTTTCATCGTGTACGGGTCTTCCATGTTGTCGGGGAGAGGGTACATGAGCTTCGGCGTGCGGCTTTGTTCCCGGCGGTAGAGGGTGAAGCAGAAGGCGAGGGAGATGAGGAGAGGGATTGCGAGGCCGACTGCGAGGCCGGCCATCTCGGCGGAGGTGTGGAGGTTGGGGTCAGATGCGAGCGATGGGGCGGCGGTTATGGTTACAGCGGCAGCAGTGGCGGTGGAGGCTTTGGCGAGAGCGGAGCTGATGGCGGGAGAGGCGAGAGCGGAGAGTTCGGAGGCGCGAAGGACGATGGATGGGTCGGAGGGGAGTGTAAAGGTGCGGGAGGGTCGGTCGCAGGCAGTGGAGTTGAGGCCGCAGGCGAAGACGCCGGAGGTGCCGTTGTCGCTGCAGGGCGTTATGGGAGCGGTAAAGTTGAGGAGGCCTGCGATTGAAGTCAGTACGAAGCCAACATTGTTGATCTCCGAATGAATGCCTCACCCTGTGTGCAGACCGTAGCACAAGCCTCGTCCTTCCAATCCTTATCCGTACAACTCCCGCGCGACATGATGCCATGACTGAAGCAGAGTCCGCTCCCCAGACATGTCGCGTCCTCGCCACAGCATGCCGAAGCCTTGCCACCTTCACTGCCAACGCATGCTGTGTGTCCCGACTTCAATCCTCCTGGGTAATAACAAGTCTGACCATGAACGAACGTGACGAAAAGGAGAATGGCCGCCAGAACCCGACCGAGCGGGTGAACGAGTGACATGGCGGGGATCGTGAGGAAGGTCAAGGGAAGAGGCCGGTCTTCATGGATTGTTGCGTGATGCGATGGTGCAGGTGGTGTGAGATGAGATCGCCACACTCGTGCGTCTCGCAGCTCTCGCTCTCTCTCCGCCTGGATCCTGCTCGCCGGGGGTGGTGGTGGTGGTGGTGGTGGTGGTGGTAGTGGTGCAGAGAACTGGCGAAGAAGAGCAACGGGTAGGGATGGGAACCACTACTCGGGCGAGGAGCTACTCACGCTATGCCGTCCGCGTGGTCCTCACCAAGATCATCCCCCTCGGAATCGGCCTGCCAACTTACCTCGCCATAGTCGAAACCCACTATGCCAATGCTCCATCGGCCATCCGCACCGCCGCGGTAAGCTTTCAAACAATGCGCGTCAGCATCCCTGAGTCGGTGCAAAGGCAATGGAAATTTGATGAGGTGAGGTTGGCCTGTTTCATCTGCGGCGAAAGTTCGCGCTTTGCCCGAGTTGGGAAGGTGCGCGAACTCTGTCTTGACACGCCACGCTTGAACGGGGCGTGTAGAAAAGACTATCTTCGCGGCGAAACCACGGGGAAGTCGATTGAGTGGTAAAGGGGTTGGTATATGAGATAAGGCTTGGAAGGAGCGACGAAGATGGCGAGTTTTGTTGTTGATGGAGTGAAGCATTTTCGCTTCTGCAGGATTGGGTGCGCGTTGCGTTGCTCAGCGCTGAAGGCACGATAGAACTAACCATGACAGTCGCACGCATGCACGACAGCGTCTGGGGTCGATCCATCTCTCCTGAACCCTGCTTGACATCCGACTCGTTCTCCATGCCGGCTTGCCGCTGGGCTGCCAAACATGATAAAGAACAGGCCAGAGTGCCCGTTGGTTTCATTATTATTGCAGAACGTGATCGCGCGGAGCAACGGTCGGGATGCCCATCGTTACGCCTTGATGTGCAGCCTTGATGGGTTCGCTCATGCTACAGTTATGAGACTCCAGACATAACCAAACAACATTCTACATTCAAAGCTGTGGTATAAAACTCACTAGATAATTTTGTTCTGTGCGTCCTTCGTGATCTTCATCTTCGATCCTGTTCTCGAACATCACCTCCTTCCGACTCGTACTCAAACCAACTGTGCCTCCTGTCACAACGGCGTCGTCGCCCCTGTCTTCATACTATACGGCGCCAACACCTTCTTCGCGTTACAAACCCTCCACGCCAGATTCCTCACACACCCATCCGCAACAACCACTTCGGGCGCAAACTCAATGCCAAACATTGCCTGCACCGCATACACGACTCGCTTCGCATACTTCCCCTCCCGTTCCAAGGTCTTGCCGAACACCTCATCCGCGCTCCTTGGCGCCACCTGCTCGTCGCGGTCGAAGCAGTTCTGCACGAGCGGGAGAAGGGCTTCTTCAACGACCTCGCGGATGGGACTTTGGGCGGAGTCGAGATGGATGTCGTCTCCCTCGTCGAAGCGAGATATGCGGATCTCAAAGGGAAGGGAGATGGCCATGACGTTGTGGGAGCCGGCGTGGTGGTAGCGGAATTCGAAGACGCCTTGGGTCCACCAGAGTTTGTCGCCGGAGAACTCGATTTCTCCCGATAATAGGTCTTTGGTCTCGCCGTCGGTGCGGGTTGTGGCGGGCAGGAGCTGATCGGAGACAAGAATCCCGCGATCGGCCTTGGAGACTTCGAAGGAGTTGGGGTTCGTGGCGGTCCACCGGCCCTGACAGCCGATTTTGGTGAGCTCGCGGGATGCATTGTCGCCGACGCGGTAGAGGCCGATCCAGTCGCGTTTGGAGTGGTTGAGGGGTGCGGTCCATTTAATGTGGACGGGCGCGCCGTAGTCGACTACGAGGCGTTGGAAGTTATCTGTGCGTTCGAGGGGTTTGCTGGCTGTCTCGCCTTCGCGGCCGTCGTGAGGGACTTCGATGTGAGTTTTCGCGGTGGTTGATGAAGCATTTAGGATGGTGATGGAGTAGTCTTTTGGATCGAACCCGGCGAGATCTGGTGCCAGGCGAGTGATGCTCACGCGGGCTGGGAACTGGTTGAAGAGTGTGGTGGAATCTTGCACAAAGGTGTTGAATCCGGCGGCAAGTCTTGGCCCGGCCGCGTCGATGAAGTCTTCAAGAGAGTCGAGGGTGCCGTCCAAAGCGTTGTCGACGCTCGTCGACCACTTGTGAAGAGGAGCGGGAAGGGCACGCTTGAGGTTACGAGAAACGCCTGAAGTCTGGCGAAGTCCTTGACGGTAGAGTCTCTGCATGTGCGGCTTCTCGACGAGTTGAATGAAGCAGAGGGACAAGGTATGGCTGAGAAGTGCGAGGAAGAAGATGGACTTGCTCCAGGTCATGAGCGCTGCTCCCCAAACACCGGCCAGACCGATCGTGCGCTCGGGATTGTTCAAGAATCGATAGATACCGCCGTAGGTGAGTTGTGGCGCTTTGTCGGTGAAGAAGAAATCGCCGAAGAACCAGCCAAATTCTCCCAGTGACTCGTAAATACTGGTGATTGTCCAGGCCTGAAGCGAAATCAAAGCGATTCCGACAACGTGGCGGAGAAGGGTCATGCCGTAGCTCCAGTCAGTTGGAAGTCTGCGAGCAGGTCAGCACTGATCTCGTGCCTGTCTCGATTCTGTTTGGATTCACTCACCCGTACATCTTCCACGCCGCACAGATGAAGCTGGCATAGCACATGGTCATGCTAATATGATAGATCCCCTTCCACTGGCGCCAAGCTTCCTCGGTGCTCTCACCATACTTGACAAAGTGGCGAGTCCACCACTTATGGTTGGATTGCCGATCAAGAATGAAGCCGATGCCGATGGAGTACCACAATCGCCAGAAGATGGCGCTGAAAACGAAGAAGGCCTGCCAGCCGCGGGTCGATGGGGTCAGGAGTGCCACGGAATACATCCACGCCTGCAGGATAATGACAGAGACGTCCGTCACTCGGTGCAGGTCCACATTCTGCAGGCCGACAAGGTTGTGTACTGGAGATGGTTTGGCGCTGGACGCCAGAGGTGGGTATCCGTTGACGTGACCGGCGCTCAACAGTCGAGTGGTGTACTGCGGACGCTCTGGTGGCGTGATGCTGGATTCCTCTCGTTTGATCGGCGCCGGAGTGTTGTATGTCCTTTCGATCTACTTCCATGTCAGCATTTCAAACCCCACAGAGGTAGTCATTCAGGATCACGCACGTGTGGGTTCTCAACGATCGTCAGAAAGACCAACTGGGCGGCGTGGGCGATGATGGAGATGAACAAAACCTTGTAGCTCGCTGCCATCATGGCGATACCATAGAACCCGACGTATCCGATGGAATACATGGGATGGGGAGCGAGCTCAAAGACTCCGTCAAACGTCAAGTCTTGGTCGACAAGATAGAAGAAGTCTCCCCAGTACCAGGCAAAATCCTTGACAACTCGATGGGCGTCCAGCTTCACCCACAAATTGAAGCCGATCAAGGCGGCGCCTCCAATCCAACGTGCAGCAGTCATGGCATACATTTCGTTCTCGGGACGGCAGCCGCACGCATAGGAAAAGAGGCAGAAGGAGATGAAGTCAGACATGAGAATCAAGTCCACGACCCGGCGGAAAAGAAGCCAGGTATTATACTCGATCGGCGCATCCTCGAACTTGTAGTCTTTCGGGATCTTCGCTTCCATTTCTTTCTTGATGAAGTTGTACAACGTGGGATGAGGGTTCTGGCCGCGCTCAGGGTTCTCAAATATCTTTGTCTTCTTGGCCCAATTCACGAGGCGCTTGTGGTGAGACTGATTGTGGAGCAACCAGCCAATGCCAAAGTTGTAACACCAGCGCCAGAACAGGAAGATCACGGCGAAGATTGGTATCCGGAAGGATTGGGGTAGGATGTACATGAGGAGGAACTGACCGCCTAGGGCGAGGACAATGGCAAAGTCGGAGGCATTCTTTGGTTGCGTTGGGTCGAACAGCTGGGAGACCATGTCCTCGGTATGAGGCACGGTGAAGACTAGAACGTGGGACAATCAGCGCTGCAATGTTAGGGTGAGGCGTGTGGCATTAGAGGTGAATCGATATTGTTCTGCTTGAGAGGATATGCTCCGTATCGATGTGCGCCGCCTATGGCATTGCACATGCATTGTTTTGAGGTGCTGCATCGACCGGATACATCGCCATGTCTTGGTGAGCACTGGAAGTACTCACCCGTGCCGTCTGGTGTCCGTCCATATGTCCTTCTATCCTTCTCGTCCTTGCCACCTTTGGCTTCCTGCTCATTCAATGCTCGCACAGTCTCATGGGCTGTCTCCAGGGACGAAGCTTTCTGCGGCGCATCCGGCTGCTGTACGAGTCGTTCGCGGAGGCCGGAGGCATCGACGTCGAGGGACTGGGCGATTTCGGTCATGTTGTTGAAAGAAGCCTCATGCGCGTTGAGCGGAGGAGTGGTGTGTTGTTGAAAACACGGAAAGCAGCGCAAAGGGAAATGGTGGCCTCGAGGGAGATGCAGTCGAGTGTGATGGAGAGGTGCAGCTGTGGATCTGTGAGGTACTTTGGCTCGTGCCGAACGATCTCAGCGTCGACTTTTGTCAGCTCGAAGTGGAACAAGAGATGTCGACTCGAGGTCTTTTTGTTCTTGCGGTAATTGTTACAATACAGTCTTGGCCAGGTCGCCTTGGTCGTCATCCCGAGCAATCTGATCGCACACAAACAATGCCATAGATCTGGTTCTTCGGTAGGTTGCTGCAAGATATCTCGATCTCTGTCACATGCAAAATGCCATAATTCAACGCGTGCGATCTCCCGAGACCTCCGCAGCCGTCTTTCAAACCACACCTCGTGCAACTCGTGCTTCTGCGGAGCACATCTCCGACCGACTGCATTCACTGCATGCGCGATTCCGTTGGGCGACAGCGAAGCAGTAAGCTTTCAATGGCTTCAAAGCTCGCATGGCTTCAGAGCTCGCATTGGCAACCCTCGAGCGATCCTCTCGTCATCGTGGGGCCCGGAAACCAGACAGAGCATAGATGCGGCTCCCTATAACCGGTGCGAGGAATGGCAAACTGCCGGTGAATTGCCAGCTGAAACTGCGGCCTCGCAGATATGTCGGGTTCTCCGCTGCTCCTGCGAAACAATCCTTCTTGCTCCACTTGAGAACCACAAAGGCACAAACTGCTGCTGGAAGGCAGTGGAACCGCTCAGCCGAGGACCTGCAGAGTGAAGGCCAACTCCACCCGGCACTGTAACATGACTCGGCGACACGTTGTGCTAAACGATGCTTTTGACATAAATCGAGTTCATGCCTTAGCGCTGTTGGCAGCTTAAACAAAGTGCTATACGTACGTTTAGCTGCTGGCTCGCAACGGAATATGCCGGGATGTAAGTAATGCACGCTCGAACATACTCAGACTATGCCGGTACAAATGTAATGCAGGCAGAGGAGCCTACTCATAACCAAACAGCAGCGAGAGTGCTAAGCACAATCGCACCCATGATACTCGCCATTGACGAGTCCCAGATCGAACTCGCAGTATTGTTCCACGGCTCCTTCTGAGCAGCCGCCTTGTCCACAACCCGGCACAACACCGTTGGCCCATCCCAATTCCTTTGAGCACCACTCCCATACACCGGCATCATGACGAAGACTTGCAACGCACCCTCCGCAAGAGTGATCTGGTAATCGTCACCGGTCGGGAACGAGTTTGACGAACTGTAGAACAGCGTTTCGCCTGGCTTGTAAGTCTGATTGAACACAGGTCGAAGAGCTGCCAACGAGGACATATCAGCATACGCCTTCTAACATGGCATGATCACGCTAACTCACCCCAGCCACGTGCTTCACCACTCCTGATCGACGGCGCAGTCACCGCATTCAACGTGTCTTCGCAGCCTTCCAGGCCCGCGTACAGGATAGACAATGTATTCGAATTGATCTCCGACGCCGCCCGTACTAACGACGCCGCGCACTGTGCTCCCAAGACCGGCGTGCAATCCCCATTATCTCGGTCCTGATAGTTCTTTGTAACATTGGCTGGCTTGTTCGTCACCAATGCGTTGAAGCTGACACTCTCCCACCCTCTTCGCTTCATCGAATCGAGAAATGTCTCGCCTTCCCTTTGGCCTGGCCATGACAGATCCCACTGCGTGTTGACAATCCGCAATCCTTGAGAGTAGTCCGCGTTATCATCAGCGAGGTAAATGCTCCCATTGTTCGGGATCGCAAAATCTGTGACATTGATGCGCCAGGTCCAATCCTCAGGCGTGTTGTTGAAAGTTCTGGTGAAGGAGACCGAGGAGGTGGTATTTGGGTTGCGGCCGTATGAGGCCATTATCTCTTGGACTTCATTGGCACTGTCTACTGGTGGTGTGGCATCTGGACCAGGTCCGGCTCTCAGAGGACCAGCACGGGCAACCTGCTGAGCGGCGGCCATAGAGGCAAAGGCAAGAAGAGCGGAGAGGAGCGATCTGAGAGTCATGTTGAACTGTGATTTGCCCTATGTGCTTGGGCATATGATCGGGCTGGAAGCAGGAATGTAGAAGTCTAAGATCTTTGGAAACAGGAAAATGCTGCGACATCGTACCTTTGTTGCTACACATATCGAGTTGCCTCGCCCTCGCCCAGCATCAATTACGTATCTGCCTCGTCATGCGTATACAACGAACTTCTGCCGTGCGCTGAAGATGTCTTTGTCCAAGGATCGCCGGCTGCATCGCTCCTTTGACGCTTTGTTCTCAAATCTTGGCAAGAACGATCACTCGGCCTCATTCAGCTTTCGTTGCGCGCCGCTGGCCCAGGAATGCATATCCAACACCGTTCGAATCATGAATATCTGGAGGATGGTTGAAGTGTAACGTAGGCCCATTCCCTACGGAAGGATGCAAGACTGCTGTCTTGCACGTGTTTGGCAGCTCTCGAGCTCAGAGCCAACTTCCAAGAACGTAAAGTATTTCTCAAGTCGAACATGGGATAGTGAGAAGAAAAGGAACGGCCATGTTTTACCTTACTCTTCGGATGGACCCTGGTATGGCCCCGGCTTAGTCAGCTAGTGCCTCACCTCACTCCACGTCCTTTACTTCCTTCCCAGTTCCACTTCACATCTTCTGCACAGTTTCCATCAACCATTGCATCGACCATCATACCTCACATCGCTCTCAGCATGTCTCCGATTCAGTGGGTACACCAGCGCAATTAAAAGCGCAGTCCGTCTGTACGTGCACAGTCTGCGTGCATGTCGTACTGTCAATCTTCTGTCAGCCTATCTTTTCTCGTTCTTCCAAAGACAATCGTATTTTCACGCATCTCCTTCACAATTCTATGCTCAATCTGCAGAAAGGCAGCAACGGAGAAGATGCAGCCTCGCCTCGGGAAGAGACGTCAAAAATCTGGTCGCCCGTCGATGTGAAAATGGTTGACGCCATCAGCGAGAGCACAGCGCAGGTCGTGTCTGACGCTTGATACCATTACCAGTCTGAGCTCCGGCGTGTGCCAGCTGTCAATGCTCGTCATGGTCTCTCGCGATGCTCAAAAAGCCCGGCGCGGATAGGAAGGCAGTCGATCGATGACCTCTTCACGAATAATGTGCTCTCGCCTGGTGAGAACGGATGGAGTCCATCACAGGAGAGGTGACTTCTCTACCTAAAGTGAGACTGGAGACTTCTGGCGCTCTCAGCGCATATTACTAATTCAGTGGCAATCGTCGCGGCGGCAATGCTCTCGAAGCTCGCGTTCCTCTTGAGAAGCAGCATCCGCATGGCTGTCACATGGTGACATGAAGAGTGATAACCACATGCAGCTGCCCACATGGAGACAGCTGTAGCTCGCGCCGCAACGACGACTGACGTGGCCCGAGCGCCTGTCGCGGCATATAGTCCGCTACTTCGTTCCATTCCACCATTCCCTCAACCTCAACTGCCTGTACCACTACCTTTCTTCCTTTCCACTCACACATTTCACCTCCTTCAATCATTCACATACCTTCAAAACACTTCCCATCAACGATTCCCTCTCGTCATCTACCAAGATGTCATCCACTCCAGAACCAGCGCCGGACCCCGCTGACGCGCTCCATCATGACAGTCCACAGCGTGAGCGCACCGCTGAAACGGAAATCAAGAACGATGACACCTCACAAGCCGATGCATCTGACAGTCTACTTCCAACCCCGTTTCAGAACGATGATATCACTCGCCGTCACGCGAGCACTCCCGTCGATTCACCGACCGCCGACTCTCAGGCGCAGCCCTACGATGGCTCGGATCTCCTTGCTATCCTGGCCTCCGGCGAACAAGAAGACAGCGGCGGCCGGAGCGCGGGTTTTGCAACCGCCAGAGCCAAATCATCGAAAGACACCGACAACCACCAGCCACAGCTCGAGGACTCAGTCATGAATGGTGCGCCGGAAACGGACCCGACCACCCCTGCAGATCTTGCCCGCGAAGATGAAGCTTTCGAAGACTTCATGGACTCCGAGTTGGCTGATACTACTGAAGTGGACGCGGACGCCTCTGGAGAAGTAATTGACGAGGAGAGCGAACACGACACTCCACCTCAAAGTGACGACATGGACGCTGCTGCATCCTCTCCCTCGGATCCACCGTTCGCCGAGCCAATGGAGCTCCAGGTCAATGGCACAAAAACGGCACCTGCAGCTGAGATGCCTCCACCGCGGCAGCTTAACCTGGGCTCGTCTATACTCAATCGGAAGAAGATGCCAGCCCAGGAAGCTCCTGCTAGTCAGCTCACAAGCACCCCTTCCGCCGAGATGAGCAACCAGGAGAAACTCCTAAGGAAGCAGAAACGCCTGCGTGATAAATTCTTCGCTCAGAGGGATGCGGCGAGAGGAGAGAGAATCGACTCAGTTGCCGGACCCTCTGCCTCGAATTCGCACTCCTCTGGCATGGAGATCTACCCGCCTCCGGGCTCTCCTGATATTGTGGACGCGGTGGCGGAACAGTTCCGAAAGAGAGAAGAAGCTTTCTTCAGGAAGGAACGAGCTGGAACGGTCATGCACGATGAGAGAATCGCGTTCATGCGGGATCAGGCGGCCGAACGCGCAAGGAGGCTGAAGATGAAGGCTGATGCGGCATTCTCTTCGGAATCGGAGGATGATGACGATGATGACGAAGACGATGAAGATGGAGGTGACGAAAGCCAGACTGCGAGCCAAAGTGGTCTCTTCGTCACGGAGAGCCCTGCGCCCAAGGCAACAAAGCAGAGGGGCCGCAAGCGCAAGGCTGGAGAATCAGTTGACGACGACGGCAAAGCTTCATCGAAGAAGACCCCGGCAAAGAAGCGCGCCAAAACAGGCGGCGGTGGGCGCAAAGGCTACCGCGCAGGCGATGTCGACGCCATCATGAACAAGGTGAAGGAAAAGCAGCAGCGTGGCAAAGTTGCCAAAGCGAAGGCCAAAGCCAAGGCCAATGGTGCTAAGCACGGCATCACGAACGTGGCGTCTCTCCATGGCACCAATGTCTTCAGGGACATTGCCCGCAATGCGGACTTGCGGGACCAGCCAGGGTTCTCTAAAGTAGTGACCACGAAAAAAAATGCGCTGGCGAATTTGATCGCCTCAGTGCCTGTTGGCGATCAGAGGATCGCAAGAGGAGACAACAGATTGTTAGAAAAGAGCCTGAGCGACTTCAACGGCCGAGGGAGTTGTTTTCCAGTGGGGGAGGGCGAGAATTCCGGCTGGCAATTGAAGGGCATGAATTGCACGCTGAAGCATTACCAAGTTCTCGGCGTCGCTTTCATGAGGAGGCGCGAGAACGGTACCAGTGAGCCTCGCGGTGGCATCCTCGCCGACGAGATGGGTCTCGGCAAGACCATTCAGATGATTGCAAACATCATCAATGGCAAACCCGACAAAAGAGCCGAGGAGAAATGCACCCTCATTATCGCTTCTCCGGCCTTAATCTCACAGTGGTACGATGAGATTCTAAAGTTCACTCAGTTCAAAAAGACGAAGAAGAACAAGGACGATGGGAATGACAAGTCGAAGCATGGACTTGGCGCGGTGATTCAGCATCGGGCCAAGCATCGGATCCCGGGGAGTGAGAAGCAGATCATCGCGACGATCAAAAAGGCATCCGTTTGCCTCACCACTTGGGGCGAGGTCAACAAAAGCTACCCGAAAGCCGTGTGTCCCAGGGAGCTCACAACCGCGGGACAGAAGTCTGAATGGTGGAGGAATCACTTCAATGAGAAGAAAGGCATCTTCCACCAGATCAAGTTCCACCGGATCGTTCTCGATGAGGCGCAACACATCAAGAATCACAGGAGTCACGCCAGCATGGCATGTCGGGCGCTCCTGGCGAACCACTACTGGGCCATCTCCGGGACGCCGTTGATGAACGGAGTCAAGGAAATGTATGCCTACCTTCGATTCATCCGTTACCCCAATGCCGGCTCTTTCAAATTATTCTCGGAAAACTTCTGCTCCAGGGAAGACCCGAACGGCAGCGAAAAGCTCGGAGTTATCCTCCGCCAGTTTGTCATCCGCCGCACACACGCGGACACTTTGTTCAAGGCGAAGTTGTTGGACCTGCCGCCGCCCACACAGAGAGTCTTGTATCTGGAGTTCAATGAGGTCGAACGTAGTGTCTACGAGATCGTCAAGAATCGCTTCATCCAGCGCATCAACGCCATGAACCGACGCGAGGGCGTGAAGTCTGGATACAACCACATCTGGACCATGCTGCTGCGGCTGAGGCAGCTTTGCGCGCACCCACTTCTCATCCAGGACACGATCCTAGACTTGCTGGAGAGGGAGGACTTTGAGAAGCTGAACCAGATTACCGAGGACACCAGCGACGACTCCGAAGAGACCACTGGCATCTTGAGTCACCTCAAGCACGTGCTCCAGGACCATGTGCGCGCCAAGTACCAGGATGAGAGACCTGGACATGGACAAGGCCAGTTGGAAGAGCTCACAGTCGTGCCCGGCGGCGTCTTCGAAAGTGAAGGTATGAATACTGACCTCGGCGGCAAGCACGGCAGGAACTACCAATTCCACAGACTTATGAAGGCTCTGAGAGAAAGCGAGCAGTGGGACGCGATCAACGAGCGGAAACGGTGCTCGAGCTGTCGGCTGCCTCCTGCGGAGCCACATATCACATCTTGCTTCCACATCTACTGCCATCAGTGCTTGATGACCATTCAGCATGGCGCGGCTCGACAGGGGAAAGATCATGCGCGCTGTTTGGAGTGCGGTGCCGAGTTTCAAAGCGTGAAGATGCTCGACGAGCCCATAGTAGACAATCAGCCACCAGCCGCCAACGGCAGAACCAAGAAGAAGAAGAAAGATGCTCGCCCACAACTGAATTGGATCGGACAAAACGGCGAAGTCCTCCCTTCTGCCAAAACCATTGCGGCCAAGGCGCAGATCCTCGAATGGTTGTCCTCCGATCCTACCGCAAAAATCATCATCTACACGCAATTCATCCCGATGGTGACTATCTTGGCCAAAGTCTGCGAGACGGAGGGCTGGGGCTACTGCAAATACACGGGCGGAATGTCGCTCGAAGCCCGCGAGAAGTCGATCCGCGAGTTCAGCAGGAACGACGACGATAAAGGCGACGAAGAAGACGACGAGCAAAACGACGAGCCCGAGCCAAAGCGCATCCTCATCGCCTCTCTCAAAGCCGGCGGCCTGGGACTCAACATCGTCGCCGCCTCTCGCGTCATCATGCTCGACCCATGGTGGAACGACGCCGTGGAGCAGCAGGCTTTCTGCCGCGTCTTCCGTATCGGGCAGGTAAAGGAGACTCAACTTACGCGCTTCTGTGTGAAGAACACCATTGATGCCGCCATGTTTCAAGTCAAGGAGCGCAAGATTGACGAAATCGAGAAAGTCATGGAGAGTGCCAAGGATCAGAAGACGCTCACCGAGGAGGATCTAATGAAAATGTTTGGGCCGGTGGGCGAGGATGAGGATGGGCATCCTTTCATCTTCCCAGAGCCCTACGCTGAGCATGATGATGGTGTGCCGCTGTTTATTGATCCGGAGGATGGGGTTGGGGGCTTGTTTGGGCGGCCGCTGGGGTCGGATATGGGGAATGAGGTTTGAGGTGGTGGTGGTTTGCGACGGACTGGTGACAAAAAGCGGTGTTGGTCTGCAGCATGGCGCTTTCTTGCCTTCCTGCTCACCTTGTTCTTTCGATTGCTGGAGGCGCTTTTCATGAGCGTGCTTCTTCTTCGTTCGACGGAGATCTGCTTTCGCCAGCTCCCGCGCTCCTGCTTCACTCACGACGCAGCTTAGCTACCAAAAGTCCAATACAATCTTTAGGAATACTGTACCTCAATCTTCCCTGAGCTATTGAACAGCACGAGGAGCTGCCTTGCAACACCCATCAAACCCATCTCTAGTTTGGAAGATCTGCAGAGAGAGTTTGCCTCAACCCTGCCCCGCCTTGTCTCGCTTGGCAAGGGCAGCCCCGGCAAGCGGCATCTGCTTACTCTAGCAGAGCGCAAGCATGCGCACCTCGAGATTCCAGATTCACTCGTCCATCCCACGCCGGTCGGTCTGCATACCACTTCACCTCATTGTCCACTGCTTCTCCTGCTGCATCGATGCTCCACGTGACGGCCGGATTACATTGACGACATTCATATCGACCACCGCCCATTCGCGCGGGTCACGGCTTCTTCAAGCAATCACCCGCTTAAAAATAGTAGTCCTTCCGAGCCGTCCCTTCACCCATTTCTTTGGCTACGTAGCCGTCCTACCAACCCTGGTCAACCTCGAACTCCACCTCATACCGGGATCCGCCTGTCCTCGCTCCTTCAGATCGATCGCACCGACCACCGATTCCACCGACCTCCTCCTACACCTGGTGTGCTCAGCGCACATTCACGATCCTCGTCACCAGTCCGCCCTTTCGAACCTGACCACCCGGCCGGCTCTTGAGGACGGAAATGTGAGGCGACGACGATACAATGCCCGGCACAACTACCGACTCTGGGAAGCGCGTCTTCTCCGGCGCCAGTATCAGCAGCAACGGCAAGGTGCACAACTCCGCCGGCCAGAAGATCAAGAACTTCTTCCGCATCAGCAGCAGCAAGCACGAAGCATCCAATCCCTCGTCGGAAAAGGGCTCTCTCGGCGACGGTCAGCAAGATGGCAATCTTACACCTCCACCATCACAGAACAAATCCTCCCTTCGAAACAGCCGCTTCATCCCGCACATCGGTCGTAATAGAAGTACAACCGTAGCCTCCGAAGGCAATCAGCTGGATGATGGAATGAGCCCGACAGCACATGCCAACCCATACTTTCAACATCAGGGCCCACCGGCTCTGCGGCATCACGACGACAGCAGCATACCTGGGACACCTCCGGACTCACCAACAATGGCGAAGAAAGCCGCTCCGGGCGATGCACAAAATGGTGGAGGAAATACTGGGAAGGAAGAGTTCGCAAGGAAATTGAGGAGAGTAGCCAGTGCTCCCAGTGCACAAGGCTTGTTCAAATCGAAAGGAAGCGGCAGCAGACCACAGTCGTCAGCCGATGATGATGCAACACCACTCCCCAAGATCAACGGCATTGGACAACACAGTAATTCCAGCGCGCTGAGCATGGTAGAAACGCTGCCACAGAACGACAGCTTACTAGCGATTCCTGGAATCGACGGCGCCATCACACCTGGCAAGCTGCGAAACAGTATCGCCTTCAGACGGACATACAGTAGTAACAGCATCAAAGTCCGGAATGTGGAGGTCGGACCTGGCAGTTTTGACAAGATCAAGCTTATTGGGAAGGGTGATGTTGGAAAGGTGTATTTGGTGAGGGAGAAGAAGAGCTCGAGATTATACGCTATGAAGGGTGAGCACCATACACATACTTTGAGATGATGTTATACTGACATGTGGACAGTCCTCTCGAAGAAGGAGATGATCAAGCGCAACAAGATCAAGCGAGCACTTGCAGAACAGGAAATTCTGGCCACGAGCAATCATCCGTTCATTGTGACGCTCTACCACTCATTCCAGTCCGAGGATCATTTATACCTATGCATGGAATACTGCAGCGGAGGAGAATTCTTCCGAGCTTTGCAAACCAGACCGAACAAATGCGTGGACGAGGATGCCGCAAGATTCTACGCCGCTGAAGTCACGGCGGCTCTCGAGTACCTTCATTTGATGGGCTTCATCTATCGGGATCTTAAGCCAGAGAGTGGGTACATTGAAAGGCGAAAGTGGTCATTTCTACCCTAACACTTCTTCACAGACATCCTCCTCCATCAGTCTGGCCACATCATGTTGTCAGATTTTGATTTGTCAAAACAGTCCGATGGCGGCGGTGTTCCTGGCATGATCCTAGCAGGAGGTCGCAACGCCAGTGGAGGCATCTCCAGCAATCCCACACTCAGCAACATGCCCACGATCGACACGAAAAGTTGTATCGCCAACTTCCGAACCAACTCCTTCGTTGGCACTGAGGAGTACATCGCTCCGGAGGTGATCAAAGGCTGCGGCCACACAAGTGCCGTGGACTGGTGGACGCTAGGAATCCTCGTCTACGAAATGCTGTTCGGCACAACACCTTTCAAAGGAAAGAACCGGAACGCCACATTCGCGAACATCTTGAGGGACGATGTACCCTTCCCTGAGGGCTCTGGCTCACCCAACATCTCCAAGTGAGTGCCACACTGACACAATCGCATTGACACGTACTGACACCCTCTTCCAGCCTTTGCAAGTCCCTCATCCGCAAACTCCTCATCAAAGACGAACTTCGCCGCCTTGGCTCCCGCGCCGGCGCCTCCGACGTGAAAACTCACCCATTCTTCCGCACTACATCCTGGGCACTCCTACGGCACTCCAAACCACCGATCATTCCTAATCAAGGCCGTGGAATCGACACGATCAACTTCCGCAACGTCAAAGAGTCCGCGTCGGTGGACTTGGGCAACGGAGCAAATAAGGGCTTTGGTGTGGCAGCGAGCAAGATGAAGGGCGTGCCACTAGATTCAGGGTTGGAGACGCCTGGCGGTGAAATCGCAGATCCGTTTGAGGAGTTCAACAGCGTGACGTTGCATCATGATGGAGACGAGCAAGGGCCTCAGCATCAAGGAGAGAACGGACATCGATAGGGTTATGGGTGGCGCTCTTCGACGGGTCAGAGGAGAGCAGACGAGGAGTGGCAGGACTGAACTTGAGCAGACGAGATTGAAGCGAATCAGAGTGGTCTCGAAGATGATGCTGTTGTGGGAATACTATCTTTATCCACTTTTACGAAAGTGGGAATAAATGGCTGGGAACGAAAGCGAGCGTTGCTTTCTGGGTTGTCGTTACTACTGATGAATAGATGGAAACTGAGATATGAGCGATCATGACACTCCTTTCGCACCCGATCATCACATGTTCCCAACAGAATCCTTTCGTGCTCGTTGCGGTGAACGTTGTCCATACATTTCTGTGCATCTCATCGCGTTGACCAAAAACGCGCCAAGAAATTCGGAAGGCGCGACGCTTCGACTTCACGTCTTTCAACTTGTTGTGCACTATCACCAACATACGACAATACCTCTGCTACCCACCGCGATGCGCCGGTCAAGACTCGCAAGCAACCAGTAATAGTTCGCCCAGCACGGCACCCAGCACTCATCTCGAGCCAGTCCCGAAAACCACACAGAGGCTGCCGCTTCGCACTATCAACACGACTTCCACTATCGACACCACTTTCGCGCCTACGGGCTCTCCAGCAGAGCATCAACACGATCCCAAAATGGACCATCAAAACTTTGCCTCCCAACAAGCCTCCACCGCCGCCGCCCGCCGCGAAGCTCAACAAGGCGAAGACTCACTTTCACCTCTTGAGCAAGAAGTGCTAGATGAGTACGCAAAGCTCGTAGGCAATCTCGACGACGTGAGTATTGTCCACTAATCTTGATCCAAAGTGTTTTTGTGATGTTCATGATGCTGATCGGAAGTGCAGCTCGGCGCAGTTCTCGCGGATTTAGCAGCGAATCCTTCGGCGGAAATTCTGGATTCTTTGAGGGGCTTGGAGAGGAAGACGACGACTGTTTTCACGCTGTTGAAGGCGAGCGTTTATTCCATTGTGCTGCAGCAGGAGATTGCTGATGCTGATGGGTCGTGAGGGGGATTGTGGGTCGGGTCTGAAATTTCAGGACGGGGCTGACAGGATGGCATGAGGTTTGGATCCTTCCATACTTAGCGAGGCGTTTTGGGAAAAGCTGGGTGTCGCGCTTGTCAACATGGCTTTCTGCAGATGAAGATGCTGAACGAGAAAGCGGGCAGGTCGATTGAATGGAGAAAAGTAAGTTTGGCTGAGTTGCCGAGATATCTACAGTAGTAATCATACAGGTATCTGAGCTCCGAGCTGACAGATGTGTACAGACCAAATCCAATCGTGCCTTGCGGCGATCCTCACCCCATCTATGCTCGACTGAAGTGTGTATGCGAGAATCCCCAAGAACCAAATGCGCATCGCTATGCTGAAAATCACTTTTCGCCGTCCAACAATTGAATTTTCCCTACCGCTCAACATGAAATGCGAAACCTCACTTCCGCCCTGACAGTACCCCGAAGACTTGCTTTCACGACTCTCTTTCAGTCAAGGTTGGCGCCTCCGACGATACCGGCCTCGAGTTCTTCTCCCTCGGACACTCTTCATCCACCGGCTTCGTGTTAACACGAGACCTAGAAATCCGCACAAAAAGCATGCAAACGATCAGTCCAAGGCCGGCCGAGGCAGCAGCGTAGATGAATGCTGCCTGCGAACCTCGATGCGTTCGGACGTCGTCCGCCGCGGCCCACTCAGCCGATGCGCGATCTGGCATTGCGACCGTGCTCTTCGCTTTGATCGACACAATCTCGGAGATCGACAACGAGAAAGACATGGCCAGGTTCACCAGAATCGACGATACGGCTCCAGCCAGACCTTGGTGTTTGAGCGGCTGCACGGCGGAGAGGAACACAACTGAGATGGTGAATGTGAGGTCGATTCCAGCTGTGGCGCAGAGCATGGATGGCATGACGAAGGCCCAGTAGTTCATTGGTATGGGACAGAGGGCCAGAAGGAGAGGTGCTCCGATCCAAGCCAGGCCGGAGATGAGGAGGAGCAGCAGGATTGGAACGATGTGAAGAAGTGCGCCCCCGACCATGCAGAGGAGAAGACCACCGAGCGCTGTGGGGACGTACCACAGTGCGAGGGTGACGCCTTGGATGCCGTGCTCTGTTCCGGTAGCGTATGGGCTCTGGAGAACCTTTGCGGACTCGTACAACCAGACGCCGTAAGAGGCGTAGAAGCAGAGGCAGGCGAAGGAGAATGCCTTGACGCTTCTCGGCTTGAAGAAACTGAATGGGAGGAGAGGACATCTTGCGACCCAGCCTTCGACGTAGAACGCCGCTCCGAGAGCGAACATGCCGGAGATCAATGGTCCAAGTACCATCGGGTAGCTCCATCCGGTCCTGGATGAGTCGAGCTCGCTGGCGTATGGCTCGACGGCCAGAGCGTACGCCACGAGGATCAAGCCGCCGGTGATGAGTAGAGCTCCCGCCCAGTCCATCTTGAGATCCATCGCCTCCCTGTCCGCCGCATCCCGAGGAACAGACAGATATGCTGTAACGACGGTGATGAAGGAAATCGCCGCGGCGATCCAGAAGTACCAGCCAGGCGAGTCCTCGGGCAAAGCACCAGCAGCGAGAAATCCACCAAAGAAGCCCAGTGGCGCAAAGCCAGCGTACATTCCAAGCACAAAATTCTTCCGTGGTCCATCGCTGTATATGCTGCCGATCATGGCGAATGTCGAGGGAATAAACGCAGCAATCGCAAGACCTTGCATCGCGCGGGAAATGTCAAGCAAAGTCACAGAATTCGCAAAGCCTGCCACCGAAGTCCAGATGAAGAGCCACGTCACACCGAACATGAACGGCAGATATCCGCCATACATATCGCTGATCCGGGCGAAGATCAACAGCGTAGCGCTGAGGATAAGAGACAGCAATGACGCCGGCCAGAACGTGCCCATCGAACCCGCTCCATCTTCTGCGCCGATACGTGCGACGATTCGTGGGAGCTCGATAGCGAAGCCTGTGATGAGGTACTCTGCGAGGAATTGGGTCATGGCGATGGTGAAGCAGAAGCCGACTTCCGCCGAGATGTGGCGGAAGCGACTGGCGCGCATGCTCTTCTGCCGCACAAGGGCTTCATCGGGTTCGGGTCGAGCTTCGTGGACGGTGGGTGCGGTCGAGATGGCGAGTCGCTCTTCGGGATCGCTTTGCGACTCGACTTCCGTTGCGGAACTCCATTCAGAGATCGTCGCCGGTTCGGGCTCACGTGTGCGTTCGGTCTGGCGATTGGACTCAGCTGACTCGACGAGAGTCGGTTGGACGGTCAGCGACTCCCGCTTCCAGTCGGCCTTCTCTTCGCGGTAGTGGATGAAGGTGTCGAGACTGGACAGACGATTTAGCGTCAGACTCGGCTTGGGTCGGAGAGCCATTGAGCGATGGGATGCGCTTCTGCTGATGGGGTTGGAGTGCAGAGGTGGGAGTCGCCATGGGTCATGCTGATTTGAATGAGGCACGGGCGGAATGCGCGAGGTTCCATCATCTTCCTGTGCACGGATGCGCAGCTGCGGACTGGAAGCATATGCAGGCAGACTTTTTGGTCTTGTGGCCCGAGGCTGGGTCAGGGGGAGTGACTCTACCGAGCTGGCAGGTGATGGTGGTGGTGCGTCTGATCGTTGGCTGAGTTTGGGCGAGCCGGGCGGTGTTCGAACGGACGATTTTCGAGAGACTGTTGGAGAGGGCAGAGGAGTGCGCACTGCTAGTTGTAACAAGACTCGGTCTGAAGGTTGACGACTTCGTTTCCGGGGGCGACGGGATTGTTGGGTCTCGTTGCTGGAGTCGCTGCTCTCCGACGAGCTAAGAGATTTCAGCGACGGCGAAGGCGATGTTCCGCGCATATCGTCGGGACGAGACGGACTGGACATTGGACTGCGCATCGGGTTGCGCAATGCACTCGTACAGCGATCCGTTGATCCTTCTGGTGATGTTGCCATCTGGCACGGCGGAATGTATCTTGCGCTTCGGCGAGGATACGCGACGTGAATGGCTCCTCCAAACGCAATCAGCTATATTCGAGGCAAACAAGACCGGTAATGAGTGACGTAGAAAAGGAGGACGTGAATTGCGAAAAGAATGAGGGACGAATTCGCCCTTTAGATGTCGTCTGAGGAGGACCAATAAATTTGTGTCCTGTGTGTTCCGGATGACGCGAGACAGGATATATACTGTCCCTCTTGAGTCTTGACGGTTTGCTACAACGTACGACAGGGATGTCTGCAGGCAAGGAAGAATTAAGGTAGCATACCAAATTACCAGCACCGCGGAGCAGAAGTGGAGCCCATCGAGAGGCCATCAAGTGTACCAAGGAACTAAGGAACAGAGGAATTGTGACGAGACCCACTGCATGTATACAGAGGCGTTACCCACGAGGCACCAAGCTTGTGGTCCACGAGTTCACCGCGAGCCGGCCGGAGTGTGCGGCGCATTGTTCCGTGAAGGGACACGAGTTGCGCACTGCAGCTGTCCAAGTCGAGACGCACAATGTGGATGTATTGCGATTTTGAGACATTGATGAAAACCTGTGTGAGCGTATCGTGTCGCAGAGCCGCTATGCAGCACGAGGGTTTCAGACGGGATCGAGAACATCACAGGCCTGTGCTGCGTCTATCCGTCAGATCCATTGCAGCACGAAGTACAGATAGTGGTCCCTCTAACGTCTGATCATATCGGAAATAGGGATTTGCGCCCACTGATGATGGAACGGCGGACGTGGGATCCAGGCACCTGGTGGACCTCCATGGACGCATCTGATCTACAATGCGGTCAAGCTCCGATCGTTGCAGTCTTGAGTAGGGCGGAACGCCGAGCGGTGACAGCGGGCCGGTCGTACTACTGCGTCAGTATGCGAGCAAACGCCGCTGGGTCCGCTCTCAGCGGTACGTATGCGCCTCTCCTGCAGCCGACGTTGCACAAAGATGAGAAGAAACGGTCCTCGGGTGGGTGACATCCTGGTCTTCGGGTCTGGGGTCCTTCTATCATCACAGCGGGAGAATATTCGGTCGCCGGATGAGCTCGGCGCGGATACTTGCATCGTGTAGTGAAAGGCCACTGCGTAAGTGTGAAGGTAGAAGTGAAGAAGTGACGTGTCGTAGGGAAGGCGCTAAAAAGGCGCTAGATGGCTCTCCGCCTCCAAAACGGCCACCGTTCGATTGACAGGAATGTACCTTACTTGTGACGTGCTATGCTGATTTGGGTGCCTTGTAGACTTTTGATGCACTGGACGTGAGAGTGGAGGACAATCACAAAGGACAGGGCGTTCGTGCCAAGGCGGCCTAAAGGCCGGTCATGCACTGACAGGGATGGTCAATAATGACAGATCGGTTTGCATTCAGGATCTACCATGACCAAATTTTAGACAAAGGCCTTCGATCCGTCCCTCCAGAAATGTCAGCCTCGGGCTTGTCTTGCAGGAGAGGTTGCTGCTGGTCCAACACTGGCGCCTCGTTTCTTCGATGGCGTCGAAGCATGACTCTCTGCTGTAAAGGAAGTGGGGTTGTCCGCCGAGAAACATCGCTTGTGTTGACTGGCGCCTGACTTTGTCGGCGACGTTGGTACTCGGACTTCGGAGACTTTGTTCCGCTCGGGTCCAACAGTGGCGGCAACGGCTGTGCTGGTAGATCTCGTAGGGGCGAACATGGACGACATGAGCTCATGGGCGTAGACGTGAGTTGACCCGCCGCTGGGATCCTCGTCGACTCCCAGCGCAACGGCTGGTGGTTCGCAATAGCCACTATCGTTCAAGGATGAGTGCGGAGAGAGAGGCCGACGCTCTGGTATCATCGACAAGTCCCAGTATTGCGGCTGGCTCTCCTGCTCTGTAGAGGTTGATCCTTGGGACATCGAAGGCCAGTGCGAATATGCTCCTGGGGTGAAAGGCGAGAATGGATAGGGCGTTGATGGATAATGAGTCGACCATGATTCCGATTCGGCAGTTCGACACGATCCTTGATGCTCCACAGAAGCGATCAGATCGTTGCATTGCCGAATATTGTCCTGGAGCATTCTTGATCGGAAGTCCAATTTTTCAATATTCTTCTTCGTTAAAGCTTTGGTATACTGCCACTTCTTTCTGTTCGCCCTGTTCATCGGTGGCTCTTTCTGCTCCGCAAGTACTTTTTCTGCTTTTGCGAGTTTGCTGTAGAGTTTGCCAAGGGACTGATGATTCAGTGCAAGTTGGTCATTGTAGTTGCGGTGCTGTTCGTACAGAAGGTCCAGCATGTGTGATCCCATCAGATAGACTGACATTTCGCACACAATTGACGCGGATATCAAAGAGGATGTAGGAGCCCGGCTCGTAGTGATGAATGAGTCTGGTCGACGAGCCGGACATGCAAGAGCGCAGACAGTTGTTTTTGATTAACATGGGTGCTTTGCGGGCAGTCCTAAGCACAACAAGCAAGTCAGACGAATCCTATTCCCTCGGAACGAAGCTGCGGGAGCGGCTACGCATCGTGAAAGAAGTTCTTTGACGTGCGGAAATTGCGGATCCCATCTGAGTCGCGCCAAGTGCACAAACAAAGACAGCTATCGACACAAGATAGCGCCGCATGTTCAAGGCTGGCCCGTCGGCTCTGTGAAATCATCGAGAGCGAGTCATAAGAATGCCGACGCCCAGTATAAGTGACGTCGACCCGGACTCGTTGACCCTGTTCCGTTCCAATATTCGCCGAGAAACACACACGGCATGATGGTTCCTGGTCGCTGGAAACCCTCGGGTGGGTGCGCCGCCCACGTAACAAAGAGACTCGAGCAAATCCGGTCGATGGGTCCTGAAAGTGCCATGCGCTCAAGAAGGGAAGTCCACATCGTCATATCCGATCAAGTCGGCTCGCGGATTATGTGGAGACAGAACCTCAATCGGGGATGCTGCATCTACAGTGCATGAAACGCACCACGTTCAGCGCTGTCATATCGCCTCGTCACAAATCTTGTGTCACACCAGCCGAGATGGGTCCAGACCAAGACAATTACCATTGTCGGCATTTGCGTCGCATGTAAAAAGAAAGTTCTGCGTTCCAAACGAGGTCATTTCGCTTCACAATCGCCACGCGGACGATTCTGAAGCCTCATCAGCCTCTAGCACGCGGAGGCCACATTGTACTGCGACACTTTTGACGCCATCGACCTCTTCCGGCTTGACAGCTCTGTTAATGTCCTGATATCTTTTGATCTGGGTTTCCACGGTAGCGTTGGCTTTCGACCCGCCTGATTCTGCCGTCTGCGACAAGATGTCCTTCGCACGACCGGACCGTGTTTGTCTTCGATCTTTGCCAACGTGCGCCCGTGGATGATATTGCTCCATGACGTGGATGTATAAGTCTTTGGAGACGTTCTCGGCCAACCAACGTACAATGTGCTTGCCTTCCTCTTCGAGACCCGGCATGACCAAGTGTCTAACTAGAACGCCCTTTTTTGCAATTCCGTCCGAGGTAAAGCAAAGGTCGCCGACTTGCGCGTGCATCGCTTGGATGGACTCCTTGGCAACATTGGCATAGTTGTCGGCTTTTAACAACCGCTTCGATGTAGCAGGATTCCAAACTTTGAAGTCGGCCAGGTAGATGTCCACCAGACCATTCATGAGCCTTATGGACTCTAGCGAGTCGAAAGAAGACGTGTTATAGATGACCGGAACCTTCAAGCCTCGGTCTTTGGCATGAAGTATGGAGAGAGCCACTTGTGGAACAACGTGCTCAGGCGTGACGAGGTTAATATTGTGCACATTGCCGATGTCTTGCAGCTTGACATACCAATCGCCGAGTTGTTCGGGTGTCAAGTCGAAACCGTTCTTCTGATGAGCAATGTCATGGTTTTGACAAAACACACATCGAAGATTGCAGCCCGAGAAGAAGACAGATCCGCTGCCGTGATGACCTTGGATGCAAGGCTCCTCGCCGAAATGCGGTGCGATGGTGTTCACAGACACATCAGCTCCTGCTCTGTGTCAATCTATTGACCATGTTTGCCAAGATACTCAAGCACAGAATGCAAGACTCAGCTTGCAACACATACCTATCAGGCAAGTCCCTCGCTTCTCATACCTGTTGACACCGCAAAGTCTGGGACACAGGTTACACTGGCGAAGATGAGCATACGCAGACGCGCGTTTCTTGGACTCTTGAACACTTGTGAGAAGTTGGTATCGAGGAATGTAATCATCGAGGAGCCAGGGCGGAGCCAGGTGCGACTTGAACCGACTTTGAGCAACGCATGTGCTGCCCTTGCTCGACTTGACAGTTCTGCGGGTGAATTGTGCTACACGGGAAAGCATGATGCCGTGCGAGCAAGGGAAGCCAGGGTGATGTCTTCATGTTGTGAAGCTGCGGGAGGGAGGGCGAGATGGGAGAGATGTAGATCTGGTTGGGATAATGTGGGGGCCAGTGGCGATTTCAGCCGATTACGACCCGATTACCAAGCACTTCAGTACATGCCCTGGCAGATCAGCAACACTTCTTCCACTACTTCGACGAAACAACGTCAACCTCATCCGACGAACAGCTCGCAAGTGCTTGACAGGTCATGGCGCCGTCTTTGGAGGAACCGATCCAAAATGTAGATGACGCCCTCGAGGCCAACTTGAAAAAAGCTCCGAACCTCGTAGCACCAGAACCGGAACACTGTCCAGGCCCGGAATCACAAAACGCAGGCAAAGGAGACGCATGTGCGGGATGTCCTAACCAGGCAATATGCGCGTCCGCGCCCAAAGGACCCGATCCCGACATTCCCGTCATCACAGAGCGACTGGCCGGTGTCAAGCACAAAATTCTGGTGCTGAGCGGCAAAGGCGGAGTGGGCAAGAGCACATTCACCACTATGCTCGCACACGCGTTCGCGAGTAATCCCGAGAATATGGTCGGTATAATGGACACGGATATCTGTGGACCCAGCATTCCGAAGATGATGGGCGTTGAGGCCGAGACGATTCATGTCACCAATACGGGATGGGAGCCGGTCTGGGTCAGCGACAATCTGGGCGTGATGAGTGTGCAATTTATGCTTCCGAACCGAGATGACGCGGTCATCTGGAGAGGACCAAAGAAAAATGGACTTATCAAGCAGTTTCTCAAGGACGTTGAGTGGGGCGAGATGGACTATCTATTCGTCGACACACCTCCCGGTACATCCGACGAGCACCTCAGCGTGAATAGCTACCTCAAAGAATCCGGCGTCGACGGAGCCGTGATTGTGACCACACCGCAAGAAGTCAGTCTGCTGGACGTACGCAAGGAAATTGACTTCTGCCGCAAAGCCGGGATCCGAGTGCTCGGGCTGGTCGAGAACATGAGCGGATTCGTCTGTCCAAAGTGCACACACCAGTCGGAAATCTTCCGTGCAACGACCGGTGGCGGACGAAAACTGGCGAAGGATACGGGTATTCCATTCCTTGGTGCGGTGCCACTGGATCCGAGGATCGGTATGGCTTGTGATTATGGCGAGAGCTTTTTCGACAATTTCGGCGATTCGCCCGCTTGCAAGGCACTCAAGGATGTCGTGAGGGCAGTGGGTACTGAGATTGGTGTTCCTGCGGATCAGATATTGGCAGAGGATTGAGAGTTCTACGTTCCCGGGTTCGCCCGGCACGAGATGGGAACAGCAAGGTGTATGCTGTCGGCTGAGAAAGCTCAACGGGTGGACATTCCGCAGTGAGAACTTCGGTCCTACCAAGCAGTGAGAGCTGTGTTCGAACGTCAACAGCGCCGTCGTGCAAGCAGCAGACCGCAGTGCTCGCCGATGACCTTCGGCAGTACATGAGGAACCTACACAGGACTATGGTCGCTTTGAGCGGTGACATTGGAGCGCTACTTTCCTTCGACGCCGCAGCTGAGCTGTGCCACCGTTCCCAGCTGCAGCAACTTTGGGTGATCAGTAGGATCAGAAGGTTAGACGAGAAGGAAGTTCTCAGTCGTCGATATTGCGAAGAAGGGTGATTGCGTCGGAGTGCATCCGGTGTCGAAGTGAGGGAAGTCAAGATGATGTGCTGTAGATACATGGTGCCATGTTGAGCAGAGCTTGGTAGCAATGTGTGAACATGGACGCTCAGGGCGTGCGTGTTGTTGAACGTTGTCGTCATATCGCTGTTCGCTTGCGATACTATGTACATTAAATGTCTGCCGAAGCCTGTCTCTCGAGACAGCCATCTGCAGTCTGCTGACAGGCGAAGTGACTGTTCCACTCCTTTCCTCTCGCTAATATCTTCATGAGCCCACACTGGTGGAGCCACCGTCAAGATCCGACAATGGCTGCTCCGGCACTTGGAACATGGGAACCTTCTTTGTCTCGTTCATCTGAAGGTGCGTGGGAATAGCGTGGGAGTGTGTACGCATGCTATGCTCGTCTTGCCTTGGGCGATGTTCAGGTCGGAGCCCAGATGGCTGCGATGAAGATGGCGCCTCGTAAGTAGGATTACTCTCGAACCCCGATTGTCCGGGAGGCTCAATTTTGGCGTTGAACATACTTGGAGGCTCCTCTTGTGGCCGAGGTGACTTGCTCTGGGGGATCGTAGGCATTGCTTGTGCATTGGTGAAATCTGCATTCGAAATTGGCTCGCTGGACGGATCCAAGTCAACAACCCGCACCTTCTTGCGTACCGCTGAAAGGGCTTCTGGATCGTCAGCGTACGGCATCGATACGTCGTCGTCCGTACCGGCGTCAGTCTCTCCATTCGTTCGATGCAATGGCGTGGAGACTCGCGGTGCGTTGGCATTGCCGTCCCCTGACATCTCGGACTCGTCCACCCCTTTCGATACAGCAGGGTCTGACGCTGGAATTGCTTTCTTGCGTTTTGCATCCGCTATCAGCCTGCTGAACTCGTCATGATGCCGCTTTGAGTATGCATCACCGTCGAAATCCTTTCGCATGATGCTGCTGCTCAAACCCTGAGCGGTTGGTGCTTTCCCACCCTGTGTGCGCTCCCATACATCTAGATCGTGTAGCAACTCCCGTTTCGTCCGCGGTCGTGTAGAATCGCAATTTGCGTTCCATATATTCACCCATTCTCGATGTCGACTGATCATGCCCTGTCTGGCACCCCAACTAGGGATCCCCGCATCTTTGAGCTTCTTTGTCAATGCAGTCTCCTTGAGCATAGAGTAGTTGAGCTCATTGATGCGATCGTGAGGACGTGTGTCCTGACTTGATGGCGGTCGTCTGGACCCAAAGGCATTCACCGAAGGCTGGGTCGCTTTTTTATTTCGCTGCTTCTTCTCGTCTTCGCATTTGTCCAAATGCACGAATACCTCCTCGGCCTTCAAACGCTTTCCGCATTCGAGCGGACAGGCGACTAAGCCATCGTCCGGCGGTGTGTCGGGTTTGTAGTCGTCTTCCCCATCCTCACTGTCCTCAATCTCGATGGCCTCCGTCTGTGATTCTTGTGATGCCGCAACGCGCCTGCTCTTGCTTCTCGTTGCTCGAGCCGGGCCCTCTACCTCGACGAGATCTTCTGAGTCCAAGACGACTGGTCGTTTTCGCTTCCCAGACTTCTTCTGGCCTTCCTCTTCCAGTGCCTTCCTCGCCACTTGAAGAGCTGTCGGCCTTGCTGTGATGAATGTCGACACCACCTCTTGTACAGCCCAATTATTGCGCAACTTGCTTGCTTGATCTGGACTTCGACACGCTGGACACTTTCCATCCGCAGAAAGTGAGGTCCGTATGCACTTCGAACAGAAAGTATGGTTGCACGATGTGATCATCGGTGTGTCGTAGAATTCCTTGCATATTTGGCAGTGAAGTGCAGTTTCCAGGCTGGCAAAGTCCTTGAGAGGTGTCTCGAGCCAGTCTGTGGCGTCAGGCACATCGTAGCCGTCGTCCATCGCGGAAGTGTGTTGATGTAGCGGGGCAACATGCTCGATGATTTGGAGACGCGGTTTGTCGCGCTTGCCTCACGTCGAAAAAGCTTATTTTGGCCTCACTTTCGGGACATCATCTCTATCATCAATGTTACCTACCTAGACGCGCATTGAGGCTTTTGAACATTTACCACTCATCTCCAATGCGAGATCAAGGTGAATACTATCGACCAGAATCAGAGATCAAGGAACGACACGGTTGGACCTAGATGAAGGCGAATCTCTGAGTCCTTTCAGAGCTTGTATTCCTGAGACGCAGCATAGCAGCCCAGCTGCCGGCTAAGTAGGAGGAAGGCCTGGCGGCGAGAAGTCGTATTCCATCTCCGCCATTCGAGTGTATTCTCGCTGACCAAAACACTCGTCGCTGCGAATCCAGTGCAAAGATCTCCAAGACTTCCACTTGAACTCCAGGCTGTGCTGACAAGCCCCGGTGGTATGCCTCTCACCGCCGCAGGCTTACCCCCCAAGTAGAAGCGCTGTGCGTTTTCTCGTGTTGATGCACGAAAGAAGTCATGCAGGATTCCGGCCCTGTGTTACATGACAGAGTTTGCTCCAAATCACAGCAAAGCGTGGCGTCGTTCTTCCTTCAGCGACATCCCTTCGAAAAGCTTACAGAGACTTAGCGCCCTTGAATATTCTATTCATGGTAGCATGTATGAAGTCAGCTCAGAGCCATGGCCGTGCTCGGTACCGATGCTACGCTGCCACGCTGTACGAAGATTACACAGTGACGGACCACCGGCTGTCCTTCAAAGGACTACTTTGCGCCTGAGGAACTCGATCGACGAGTGAACAGAAATAGCACAGCTAGAGCGGCAGCATACGTCGATCTCGAGCCGGATTCCATTTGGCATGCGCCATCGAACATACTACAGCTGGCAGCAACTTACTCGGAAAGTAAACATCGGCAAGGACGCATATATATATCCGCCAAACGCCCTCGTCAGTTGTATGTTTAGAATCATTAAACCACTTCCTTCTCAGCAATCAGCAATCAGACACCAGGACCATCTTCAATCCACTATCACCACAACTTACCATCAAAAAGACAATGAAGTTCCTCGCTACCGCCGCCGCCCTCACCTCGATTGCGAGTGCCGCAGCCATCGGAAGGGATCCGCCTACCTACCCTTCGAAATATGTCTTGAAGACCGAGCCGCTCCCTGGCTCAGCCAACCTGCTGCACAGTGGCCTGTACCTGTAAGCATACTGCAATCATACTTTGCCATCGCCGCGACATCGATACTGACTCTGACAGCTATGCCTCTCACACTGGAGCCGGACTGTACGACCCCGTGTTCGACGTCAACAAGACCGTCGGAAGCGTAGGACACCTTGATAACGGCCACCAAGCCTTCCATGTGGGCACCAACCCGGCGGAGCTGTCCATGACGTACGCTCCATATGCGGCCTGGGCGGGCGTGGCGATGAACCTTGGCGATGGAGACAGTGGTTATTACCTCAATGAGAATGGCCTGCAATGGACGTCTTCCCCAGACTCTCCCGGTGGCTCCACCGATAGCTTCAAGGGATGGCTCGGTAAGTGAGCTCTTGTGCTTTGCGAGTAGGGTTTTCAGATCGGATTGTGTGTTGCTGACACTTTGTTTGCTTAGTCTGTGACTGGTACCACGGCGCTCCTCAGCTCTTCTGGAGGATCAGTGGTTACGAGCACACCACAGTTCCAAGCAGCTGTGTGCCTGTGTTGCTGAAGCCCGAGGCTGTCTAGTGGCAGCGCTGGTTTGAGCATGGCCTGCGGTTTGTGATCAATTTGTACCTCCGTTTTAGTCAGATCAGTATTTGAATCGATGTTTTCTCGCGGCAGATGGAGTCGCGTTCGACTCATCCTTGTGATCGTAGAGTAGAATCGGCGGTGCCCGTTTTGTCCATGAGCTTCTTGATTTTGGTGGCAGATATACAGATTTGATGCCCATCACAGAATCTCCTTCGGTGCCCACGATCCACTGTCCGGCGGTCCAGTTCACTGTACGAGGTTGATGTCTCTTCAAGACTTCTTCAGATCTATGGAACTGCTGAGGCTCAACGAAGCAGTTGCAGGCAGCTGAAGTGCTTCCCAAACAGGTCGACAGCATGCAGGTATCGAGGATGGAGGTCGCTTGATGATGTCCTTGACTGTCGCCGAACTTCCAAAGATTGTTGCAGGTAGACCGTCCGGTGATCCGAAGGTAAGGTGAGGTAAGGAAGGTAATTGAGTCATCAATTATTGATGGCGAGTTTGATGAGACGCGAAGCTCCATCGCGTTCCTTGGGCAAGTGGAATCCTTAGAAATTTTGCCAGCTCCATCCATCACGGCACAACCACATCGCACATCACAGGCCACCAAGAATCTGACCAACGCCGCTCCTTATCGCCTCGATTCTGCCACGATCTCACTGCCCGCGATCTTCACTCGACCCTCGATAGCCAACCATGGCGGGAATTTTCGAGCAGTCGCGCAATCAAGGCACCTTGTTTCTTGGAGGCCAGAAGATCAGCGGCGCAGATATCCGCGACCAGAATGTACTCGCTACGCAAGCCATTGCCAACATCGTCAAGTCATCATTCGGACCTAGTGGCCTGGACAAGATGATGGTGGATGACATCGGCGAGGTGACAGTCACAAACGATGGAGCCACGATCCTCAGTCTTCTCAACGTCGAGCACCCAGCAGGAAAGATTCTCGTGGACCTCGCTCAACAACAAGACAAGGAAGTTGGGGATGGAACAACCAGTGTGGTGCTCATCGCGGCGGAACTACTGCGAAGAGCAAACGAGCTGGTCAAGATGCGCATACACCCAACAACAATCATCACAGGCTACAGACTGGCGCTGCGCGAGGCTGTCCGATATATGAACGAGAATGTGAGCACAAAGGTGGAGACCCTGGGCCGGGAAAGCTTGGTCAACATCGCAAAGACGAGCATGTCTAGCAAAATCATCGGCGGTGACTCCGAGTTCTTCTCCAACATGGTCGTGGACGCCATCACCAGCGTTAAGACGACCAACGCGCGAGGAGAAGTCAAATACCCAGTCAAGGCGGTCAACGTGCTCAAAGCTCATGGCAAGAGTGCAACCGAGTCTCAGCTCGTCAAGGGATATGCGCTCAACTGCACGGTGGCCTCGCAAGCCATGAAGACAAGGATCACTGATGCGAAGATTGCAGTCTTGGATATGAACTTCCAGAAAGAGCGAATGAAGCTTGGCGTGAATGTGGTCATCGACGATCCGGCACAATTGGAGAAGATCCGGGAGCGAGAGTCGAGCATGGTGATTGAGCGGGTGGAGATGATCTTGAAGGCCGGCGCAAATGTCATCTTCACCACGAAGGGAATTGATGATATGTGCTTGAAACACTTTGTGGAGAAGGGAGCAATGGCTGTGCGTCGATGCAAGAAGGAGGATCTCAGACGGATAGAGAAGGCTACTGGTGCGACCATGATCAGCACATTGGCGGACATCAACACCGGCGACGACTTCTTCGATCCCAAGGCACTTGGCGAGGCGAAGGAAGTGGTGCAGGAGCGGATATCGGACGACGAGCTCATTCTGGTCAAGGGGCCCAAGGTGCATACCGCAGCCTCCATCATCCTCCGTGGCGCCAACGAGTACTCCCTCGACGAGATGGAGCGATCAGTACACGACTCTCTTTCTGCCGTCAAGCGCACTCTAGAGTCCGGCCGCATCGTCCCCGGTGGCGGTGCTGTTGAGACGGCGCTGCACATCTACTTGGAGGAGTGGGCAACAAGTGTAGGCTCCCGTGAGCAGCTCGCCATCGGTGCATTCGCCGCATCCCTGCTTGTCATCCCCAACACACTCGCGGTCAACGCGGCCAAGGACAGCTCGGAACTCGTTGCTCAGCTTCGCTCTCGCCATGCATTATCGCAGCGCACGTCGGAGCCAGCGTCAGCACACCCACCCGCTCCTGCGAATGGAACGCCTACTCCGGCTACTCGGCCATCTACACAACAAGCGCTGGATGCAGATGCGAAGGCGCTGGCCAAGGCGAAGGGATACAAGAACTACGGTCTCGATCTCACACGCGGCCGGGTGCACGACTGTGTCAAGGCCGGTGTGTTGGAGCCGAGCATGAGCAAGGTGAAGCAGCTCAAGTCGGCCGTCGAGGCTTGTGTGGCGATTATGCGAATCGATACCCTGATCAAGCTCGACCCGGAACAGCGTGGTGGAGACGATGGACATGGGCACTAGATCGGGCGTGAGGATGCGGAACAGATGGGCTGGGCAGGATGAGACTGTATGTGCAAGGTAAGGCTATAGAAGTCCGCGGTCATGGCCGATAGTCCCAAAATTAACTCGCAAAGAGTGCTACGCCTGAACACCTTGCTCATCAGACGAGAACGTCTATCGCATCCACTCATACAATATCTTGGCGTGCATGTGAGAGACGAGGCAGGGTCTTTGGCGCTAATCACGTCAGTGTTGATACAGCACGTGGACTTTTCGTGTATAACTGTTTCCCTCACTCACACACTTCCACCCTTTCCCATCACATTGCCAACGCTCGACTCGACGCATCACGGCCATGAGCGAGCTTCTAGAGTTCCTGCGAACTCATGAAGAAGCTTTTCGTAGGTACAATCCTCCCAAAACCTCCCCACGCTCAACCACTCGCTAACTCCCCCAGTCGTTCACGTCTAGCATCTCTCTACTCCGATTTTCGATCTCAGCGCCAAACGAATCCCGATGGCTACACAGCAAATTCGTCCGCGTGGCTCCGAGCCCTGACCTCCGCCGTGAACGCCGGTCTGCTTCCTTCAGCGAGTGGATCCCAGAATGATCGCTTCGTGTTGAATGGTGGAGAGGAGCTTTTGAGGAATCTGGAAGGAGAATATGGCAGACCGCTGGCTTTGAGTGCTGTACTGCAAGATGCCATACAAGCTGGAGCGCTCGTCGAACTGAGGACATTTCTGAACAAAAAAGAAAGCTTGTACAAGAAGAGATGGGTGCCCACTGTAGGAGAAGTTGTGGGATGGGGTTTGCGGCAACTGGGCGTGATCGGGCACAGCGAAGACAAACTTGTGAGGGGCAACTTTGTAGTGGTTGCAAACGTGGAGGCCGCAGCGAAAACAGTACAGGACACGATTTCAAAGACGGCCACGAGTCCCAGCTCACGGATATTCTCCCGAGAGATGTTCGCAAATACCTTTGGACCTCAGCTCGGAGCGCAGAACGGGCTTAGTTCGAACGACCTGTCCGTCCTCATGGTGCACCTGGCGCGCGATCGTCAGGCAATATCCTACCACGCCGCCTCCGGTACCATCAAGTTCGCATCGCCTACTGAACCTGTTCCGTCGCCTGTCACGGAAGAAGACATATCAATAGCCTCGCTCCGCTCTCTGATAGCTTCCCTGAGTCCTCAGATCGACCAACTCACGGATCGGATAGCAGCTTCAGATGAAGCTGCTCGGGAAGCAGTGAGCAAAAAGCAGCTCCACTCGGCCAAGATCGCGCTACGTCAAAAGAAGGCCGCAGAGACAAAGCTCAGCCAGCGAACAGCGACACTCACGCAGTTGGAAGACGTCTACGCCAAGATCGAACAGGCGAGCGATCAGGTTGAGATTGTGAAAGTCATGGAGGCTAGTGGCGCAGCTTTGAAGAGTCTCAACAAGCAGACGGGCGGTGTGGAGCGGGTACAGGATGTCATGGACGGGCTGCGAGAGGAGATGATGAACGCCGATGAGATTGGCAATGCCATCAACGAAGTGTCCTCCGGCGAGATCGATGAAGGCGAGGTGGAGGATGAGTTGGAAGCTTTGGAGAAGGTTGAGAAAGACAAGGTAGATGCCAAAGAGAAGGTCGAGAAGGATCGGAAGGAAGAGGCCGAACGAGAGGAACGCCAGAAGAAGGAGCAGGAGGAGGCTGAGCACACCAGACTCAAGCTGGCCGAGCTGGAGAGTTTGGGCACACCGCAGACCGAAGTGAAGTCTCAGGATATGAAGGAGGCTGAGCAGAGCGCTGCTTGAAAAAGTGCATGTATAGTAGCTCGCATACGACTTCATGAATTACGCATACTGCATATAGAGCGTTCCTGTTGCTGCGCGGCGTCGGGTACGTCTCCAGTCATACTTGTGTTAGTTTGCTTGACTGCAAAACTCAGTACCACGCCAGAAGCGTGAAATGCGACCATTAGGTTGACAACAGTAATCAACAAGGAGTCAAGCATGGACAGTCGTTGGTTTGCTATCCACTCTCAAAAGATGACATCCTCGTCGCCGTCTTCGCCCAGTATGTTCTTGCTCTCCCCGGATTGTTGGCCCTTCGCTGCACCCTCGTCATTCTCCTTCTCCTTCTCGCGCTCGGCTTTCTTCTTTCGTTCTGCTTCCTCCTCTGCAGCTGCTTTCTCCTTGAAACCCTTGACCTTCTTCAACCGCACAAACTCCTCTCGGTCCAGTTCATCCAGCTCCGTGTTGATGTACTTGATCGTGTTCTCCGTCCTCGGAATGATCACATGTTCGCTAATCTCAAGTTAGCATTATCCACCACCAAGCCGTGACCACGTAGCACTCACATAGCATTAACTCTTCGATTCACCATCTTAATCACCTCATCCAGAATCACAAACGCGGTCTGCAGACTCGCCAGCTCGACCAAAGTCTCTACTGCCCGCGTATACGTCTCTCTGCACTTTTGTACCTGCTGTCCACCTTTGCCCAATCCGGTCATTCCAAACTCACTCGCGCCCTCCTTCTGGAAGCTCTCAAACGCTGGCAAGAATACACCGCTGATATTCTCCTGCTTGGTCCGGACCCGGAACTTGGCATTGCGTGCGCTCTCGGTGATTTGATATCCAATGCTGTTGTTTCCGACGGCGTATGTGACCTCTGCGAGGGAGAAGGCGGCGATTTGCATGACACGGCCCATCTTGCGCTTGGCTTCGTCGATGCGTCTTGTGATCTCGCGGAAACGTTTCGTAAGGGCTTCGGATTTGCGCTTCAAGAGGTCGTGGCCTGTTTGTGCTCCTTTGAGCTTCGACTTCATGATGCCCAGCGACTGCCGGGTGGGAAAGACTTGTTCGCGGTCCTGCGTGCAGAGGCATTAGTCGAGTACGGTTAGATTGTCCTGAATTGGAACGTACCTTGCCCGACATCTTGAGTGACTTGTGATGGTGTTAGTCGAATGTCCTCTGCACAGCTTCCGGATCAGGTACGAGAGGTCCGAGGAATGTCTTGCGTGTTGTATTCGTAAAACGGATGTTGGTTGCATGAGAAGGAAGCGATGTCATTGAGCTCTACCAAAGCTCGCCGTCTCCTTCCCGTCGCCAAGCATCTCGGTCTATTAAGGTAAGATTTCCTTGCATCACAGCCGCGCTTTCGAACCCATCCCTAAAGCGATGCCGGGCGGTCTGCCCTTCATTTCCCTCTCCATTGGACTCCCGTCACGGCGCAAATCGGACATAATGAGTCTCGCCACGCCGAATTCGTCGCAGTTGTACCTAAGCGACGATATCTACGAAAACGACATTCTTCGCGCGCCGGACAACATCAAAGCTTGGCTGGACTATGCCTACTTCAAACGCCAACATGGCACACTTCTGGAACAGAGCTTCGTGCTGGAGCGAGCTTGCAATGCATTGCCGAGAAGCTACAAGCTGTGGAAGATGTACCTCGAGTTGCGCGTGAAGCATCTACAAGGCCGAAGCCCGGCGAAGTGGAAGGCGGAGTTCCAAAAGGTCAACGCTCTATTCGAGCGGGCGCTGGTACTCCTGAACAAGATGCCAAAGATCTGGGAGATGTACCTCACATTTCTGTGCCAGCAGCCCCTGGTCACATTTACACGAAGGACGTTCGATCGCGCGCTGAGAGCTTTGCCCGTGACCCAGCACAATCGCATATGGATGCTTTACCGACCGTTCGCATACTCGGCAGGTGGAGAGACGGCAGTCAAAGTGTGGAGGAGATATATCCAGCTGCACCCCGAGCATGTGGAGGAGTTCATTGATCTGCTGGCGAAAGAGGGGAAATATACCGAAGCTGTGCAGCAGTATATCCGGATACTGAACAACCCGAACTTTCAAAGCAGACAGGCAAAAGGGCCGTTTCAGCATTGGACGGAGATGTTGGAAATCTTGATTGACAACGCGCGATTGGTACCGAATCCTGTGCCTTTGCCGGACGGCAGCACGATCGACGTAGAGTTGATTATTCGCTCTGGCTGCGACAGATTCCCGGATCAGCGTGGTATATTGTGGGTTGGCCTGGCCCGGTACTACATCAATTTGGGATCATACGAGCGAGCAAGGGACATCTTCGAAGAGGGCATCACAACCGTCATGACCGTTCGCGACTTCAGTGTCGTCTTCGATACGTATGCAGAAGCAGAGGAGGCTCTCATATCGATCAAGCTGGAGGACTCTGCCGCGCGGCAAGCGAAGGGCAGGGTTGATGAGGACGCAGATCTGGACCTGGACATTCGAATGCTGCGCTTCGAGCAACTGATGGACCGACGTCCATTCCTGGTGAATGATGTGCTTCTACGACAGAATCCTCATAACGTCAATGAGTGGCAAAAACGAGTACTGCTGTGGGGCGACAACAAGCCCATGATCGTCCAAACATATGCGAACGCGATTGCAGCAATCAGTCCGAAGAAAGCTGTCGGCCGCTTTCACGAACTCTGGACCAATTATGCAAGATTCTACGAAGAAGGCGGCGACCTGGCCAATGCTCGGATCATCATGGAGAAAGCTGTCAAGGTGCCATACAAGTCGGTGGCTGAGCTGGCCGAAATGTGGACAGAATGGGCAGAGATGGAGCTGAGGAATGAGAACTTTGACCAAGCCGTCAACATCATGGCCAGCGCGACGAAAGCACCAAAACGCAGCAACGTTGATTACTTCGATGAGAACCTTTCGCCGCAACAAAGAGTGCACAAGAGCTGGAAACTCTGGTCATTCTACGTCGATCTCGTCGAGTCGGTGTCATCACTGGAAGAGACCAAAAAGATATACGACCGCATCTTCGAACTCCGCATCGCCACTCCTCAAACTGTCGTCAACTACGCCAACCTGCTCGAAGAGAACAACTACCATGAAGAAAGCTTCAAAGTCTACGAACGCGGCCTCGACCTCTTCTCCTACCCTGTCGCGTTCGAGCTGTGGAATTTGTACCTCACCAAAGCCGTCGACAGGCGCATTTCCATCGAACGTCTCCGCGACCTCTTTGAGCAAGCCGTGGAGGGCTGCCCGGACCGCTTCGCCAAGACTCTTTACCTCATGTACGGCGCTCTCGAAGAGGAAAGAGGGCTCGCACGCCACGCTATGCGCATCTACGAACGTGCTACTCGCGCCGTGGCCGACGAAGACCGAGCTGAGATGTTTGAGTTCTACATCACCAAGTCCGCGTCCAATTTCGGACTCACTAGCACTCGATCAATCTACGAGCGTGCCATCGCTGCTTTGCCCGATAAAGAGGCCGGCATCATGTGTGTCAAGTTCGCGGAGATGGAACGCCGTCTTGGCGAGATCGACCGTGCCAGAGCTATCTACGGCCATGCATCGCAATTCTGCGATCCCAGAGTCAATGCGGAGTTCTGGAGGAAGTGGGAAGGTTTCGAAGTGCAGCATGGCAACGAAGATACGTTCAAGGAGATGCTGCGCATCAAGAGATCTGTGCAGGCTCAGTTCAATACGGACGTCAACTTCATTGCGAGTCAGGCCGTGGCGAGGCAGCAGGAGATGGCTCAAGCGAACGGAGAGGACGGCGAGGCCGATGCGCACGAAGCAGAGCTTGGCGCGCCGAAGGCGGATGCTATGGCTGCGCTCGAGAGGCAGGCTAGGGCGCCAGTGGGTTTCGTCGCGGCGACTAGTGGACCAGAAGGCGGAAATCGACCGCCGAAGGTTGAGGGCGGTGAAGAGTCTGCTGGAGGGCTGAAGGTCAGCAACGCGGATGAAATTGACATTGACGACGATCTTTGAAGCACGATGGAAGAATTGAAAGATTGAACATTTGACTCGACTCTCGGACTCACCGTCCCAACGCCATGGGAGCCACCCAAATCTCCTCGAGATCAACGCCGTATGCGGATCTGCCGTCAGAGACCAAGAGCCGCGCTTGGGCTCCTGTATGCCACATCTGCTTTGCTGAAGCCTTCAAGCGGAGGGCATGCATAGCTTTCGATTCGATTCGCCGGAATACGACAACTCGGAACGGCTTCGGAGCAGACTTGGTACGGGATGTGCCCTTGTGGATGGTTACTTTGGAGCAGAACAGACGTCGTTGGGAAGGTCGCTGCAAGCTCAGAGATGTGACAGACCGCCCGTGATGGCACCGCCCTGCGAGCCACCACCGGCCGAGGGCCTGTAGAGGCAACCTACGGCCTACCCAGTCCAGGCAATCGGCGTCTTTTACATAGTTCGATCAGGTCGATACTTCGACATGTAACCATGAGTAAGTCGCTCTCACTTACAGGCTGCTCAATTTCACTTCGACATGTACTAAGCACTCTTTGGTCAGGGATTGCTGCCCCTTCTTTCGTTCCGCGGTGTCCATGTATAGCTGAACACCGCTCATGACTAAGACTGGCTATCTTCAGGTTGTTCGATTCTCCAATTCTCCAATCCGGCTTCCGTCTTCTGCATTTTCAACTATTTCCGCCTCGTTCCCGGGCGACTTTGACCCTCAAATGCACTTATCGCCACCAAGAACGACAGGTACGGCTGCGTTTGAACGATGAATACGCCCCACGGACTTCGTTTCTGTGCGAGCGCAATGACTGACGTCGACATACGTTGACGTTGTCTGCTGAGTATCAGAGCATGGACCGCAAGGATTGCCATGGCAGAAAGCTCAAGGTTTGAAGTCCATCAATTTGACCCACCAATTTGAAACGAGTCGCACCCAACGACTCGGATATACGCAATTGCCGCAATTGACGGCCTCGGGACTTTGCCGTCGTCAAGGGATGCAATCACTAATCCGTGGCTCATTAGGGAGTTGGGACGACGTGTCGAGATTCTAATATTCTTGTTCGTTTTCCAACCAGCTCGTTCCAGATCAAGCTCTGCATAAATCCAATACATCAGATTCAGCAAAGATGAGCTTCGATACAGCCCTCACCCGGGCTCTTGGGATTGAAGGCACGTCGTGCATGCAGCAGAATGATAGACAGCAACTGACTTGAATCTGCAGTCCCGGTCGTGCAAGGCGGCATGATGTGGGTGGGCTATGCAGAGCTCGCAAGCGCAGTGTCCAACGCTGGCGGATTGGGAATCGTATGCATTGGACAGTCTGGTGAGCACGAGAGCGGCGACTCTGACAGTATCACAGATCACATCTCTCACACAACCCACTCCGGAGGACTTGCGAAAGGAGATCCGGAGATGCAAGAAGATGACTTCGAAGCCTTTTGGTGTGAACCTTACTATGCTGCCTTCCATCAACCCTCCAGGTGAGCCCATAGTCCTCCCCTCCATCGCGGATCAGACCGACTAAACTCCCCCACAGACTACCTCGCCTACACCCAAGTCATCATCGACGAAGGCATCAAGATCGTCGAAACCGCCGGCAACAACATCAAAGAACCCGTTGCACGCTTCAAATCTGCCGGCTGCACGATCCTGCACAAGTGCACCACCATTCGACACGCCCTGTCGGCTGTCAAGCTCGGCGTAGACTTTCTCTCTATCGACGGCTTCGAGTGTGCCGGCCACGTGGGTGAGACTGATATTCCGAACTTCATCCTGCTGTCCCGTGCCAGACAAGAATTGGGCAACATCCCGTTCATCGCCAGTGGTGGTTTTGCGGACGGGCAGGGCCTGGCGGGTGCATTGGCGCTGGGAGCTTGCGGCATCAACATGGGCACGAGATTCATGTGTAAGATCATGTCGACCAAGACCTGGTTTACGATGCTGATCTGACCGTTTTGCAGGCACGGTCGAAGCTCCAATCCACAACAACATCAAGGAATCCATCGTGAAAGCCTCCGAGAACGACACGGAGCTCGTCCTACGTCGCTGGAAGAACACCAGCCGCATGTTCAAGAACAAAATCACCGACGAGGCGCTCAAGATCGAGAGGTCTTCGACGACGGGCAAATTTGAAGAGGTTCAGCCGCTTGTGGCGGGTTCGAGAGGTCGTCAGGTGTTCTTGAATGGCGATCCAGACTATGGTGTAAGTAGAGTCATTGGACGTTAGACTGGGCACGAATTCGGGACTGACAATCATCACAGGTCTGGACGGCAGGTCTCTGCATCGGCCTCATCCACGACATTCCAACTTGTGCGGACTTGGTCAAGCGCATCGAGCGTGAGGCGTTGGAGACGATCAGCAAGCAGATGTCTTATGTCAAAGATCGCGCAAGGCTGTGAAATACGCAATCATATGAGAGGACGTTGGATGCGAGCGCTTTATTGACTATATGACTTTCTTCCTGTTCATCAGCACTCCCTCTTCCTGCAAGCTCTCCAGCTCCTCTTTCGTCAAGCCAAAGCTACCCAGGACTTCGTTTGTGTGCTCGCCGTGAAGCGGAGGCTGCGTACGTATCGTCGCTTTGGTGTGACTGAATTTGATCGCTGGACCTGGTCGTGGTTTGTGAGCACAACTTCCTTCGATATTTCGAAAGGTCCCACTTACCTATCAGCTTGATCTTGCCCGATGCCGCACAGTCAAGAGGAACCTCCGCGATCATGTCGCGTGCGTGGGTCTGTGGGTGCTCGAAGACTCGTTGCATTGTATTAATGGGCTGGTAGGCATACAGTCAGTCTCACTGTTCGTCAAGAATATGCCTTGTTCCATGCGTCAACTTACAGCGTACGGCATGCCACTCCCCTCGAATTCCTGCTCCCATTCTGTCGTCGACTTTGCCGCGAACAATTCCTGCAGAATCGGATACAGATCATTGCGATTCGTCACCCGCTGTCCATTGGAAGTGAATCGCTCGTCTTGTGCTAGCTCGGGACGGCCGAGGATCTTGACCAGATTGGCGAATTGCTTGTCGTTCGTGGCGCCCTGCAGAACGACATCACCTTCCTATCAGTAGCGTCCCAGGCGTACAGCTGACGATCACAACTTACGCAGACAAAGTACAAATCCCTAGTCTTGAAAGCATCGTAGGGGACAACGCTAGGATGCTGCGCTCCCCATCGCTCGGCTTCGACGCCCATGTTGAGCCATGAAAGGCCGACGTTTGTGAGCAGAGCGACTTGAGTCTCGAATAAAGAGCCGTCGATTTTCTGTCCTTCGCCGGTGCGTTCGCGGGCATAGAGGGCTGCCATGATTGCGCCGTGCATGTACCTACATACCCGTCTGTCAGTATCTCAATCCAGGCCAAGCACAATGCACATGGTCGCTCACAATCCAGTAGACGTATCCGTCAACCCAAGCCCAGGTCGAGCAGGTCCGCCACCACGTTCGCCCGTCAGGTGAAGAAGACCGGCTTCTGCTCCTGCAATCATGTCGTAGCCTGCTCTCTTCTCCATTGGACCACCGGCTCCGAATCCAGATGTGCTAGCCAGGATGATCCTCTTGTTGACTTTCCTTAGATCCTCATAGCCGATCTTCAACCTGTCCATATTGCCCGGCCGCAGGTTCTCGACGCTGATGGCAATCAGCTTCGTGCCGTGATGGAAGGACATGACCACTCACACGACGTCGGCTTCTTTCACCATTTCCAGGAAGATCTCTCTTCCTCGCTTGTGCTTCAAGTTCAGCGCGACAGATTTCTTGTTGCGGTTGACTGCTGAGAAGTAATTCGACATTGGCCCAATGCCATCCTTCCACATGCCCTTTCCTTCTCCAGTGACGGTCCAGTATCGGGTGTCATCCTGTTACCAGGCTTAGTCGTTGTTTCGGTGATGGGTTTCCAAGGGAATATCTTACGCCTCGTTCGGGATCCTCGATCTTGATGACATCTGCCCCGTAGTCGGCAAGAATTTGTGTACAATATGGTGCCTGGACATGTTAGCTTCCAGTGAGTCTCAAGTAGTAGTTCCGAGCATACTCACAGCAAGCACTCTAGACAAGTCGAGAATCTTCACGCCCGCCAGAGCTCCTTCTGTCTTTACGGGCGTGGAATAGCTCCGCCGTCCGGCTCGTTGACACAATCGTTGCGTGTGCGCCAAAAACAGATCATGTCTTCGTGCATTTCTTGCCAACGAACGAGCTGACTCGAGGAGAGACCGCATGGCTGTAGACGGCGCGATTCCGACTTGCCTTCCCAGATACCCAATACATCATCATGGCGATGCTTCACATACCATAAGACGCACACTGTGCCTCGGATCTTGCGATTGGTGGATGTAAAGGTTTGAGACCCCGCTGAGGTGAATCGGCAATCCTTATTAATAGGCTCGGCCATTGATCTGTAAGTGCGTATATCTTGTACTGCTTGAAGTATGATTCAGGGCAGGCGCCCTGTCCATTTGTTGCATGGATGGCGAGGACTTCACTGCTCATCGATAGACGCCACGTTGTTATCATCAGAGTCATCGTCCATGATATGAGAGAGTATGCGATGAGGGCCCGTTCCGAGCCGGTCCCCGCTTGCAGCTCTCTTCAAACGCCTTCGTCTCTCGAGATGCCAACACCGGCAGGCGGCGTGGGACATGAACTCCAGGAGCGAAATTGTATGGAGGCCTTCCGCCTACCCGGCGAGCCAGGGAGGCATCGTATTACCTCTGTGTGGTATGGCGTTGCCGATCTAGGCACATCTGCGTCCCGGAGTGGGGAAGCTGAGGTTGATGTTGATGAATCAGAGCGGGTTCTCGGAAGTAGGGAATCTGCGAGATCTTGCGCGGAGACAATGCCGTTAATGCATACAGGAACTTCACCTCTTCATACAGTGAGCGAAGGATCACCGCAGGGCTTGCCAGATACACGATCATCACAGTCATGGCACAAAAGTACGACCCGGAAAGCTTCACCAAGCTGTACATCAACGGCGAACACATCGAAGCACAATCCGGCAAAAGCTTCAGTCTGAAGGATCCAAAGAACAACGAGCAGGTCGTCAGCGCCGTACCCATTGCTTGTCCTGAAGATGTCGACCTCGCTATCGATGTCGCGGAAGAGGCCTACCACGGCGAATGGAGCAAGTTCACCGCTATCCAAAGAACAGAATGTTTGCATCGACTGGATGCTCTGGTCGATGAGGAACTCGTGTCAATTCTGCGCCTGGACTCGCCGACGAGCGGCAACCCGACATCGATCATTTCAACGAGAGAGAAGATGTATGTCAAGAACTGCAGCATGTACTACAGTGGCTGGACAGACAAGCAGGCCGGCGACGTCTTCCCAGATGACGATGGTATGGAATCGCTCGATATATTTGTTTCTGACATGAATAGGTTTCGCCAGAATTGTCCCGCTTGGTGTTTGTGCGGCCATTAATCCTTTCAATACACCGGTTCCACTCTCCCTCGATTGATTTGCATAGCGGCCTCGCTGCCTGTCTCAGATGAACATGCAAGTTCCATTCGGCGATCGCAAGCACAGTGGCATTGGCATCGAGTTCAGAGAGTATGCTCTCCGGGCCTACACAGAGCCGAAGACGATTTTGATCAAGTGAGTGTACTCAGTTTTTCGATACTTCAGGAACATGACTGACTCCTTTGCGTAGTATGAATGCATAGACATTGGAGTGGTAGAGATAGCCTTGTATCGCATAAGACCAAGACATTTTCTTCCTGCTATCAATATGACCTAGGCAAGCCAAGCACCCTCTCAGCAATATAGTTCTTGATCATCTCACCACTCACAGGCGCAAGCCTCGGCAACATCGCCTCCCGAAAATAGCGCTCGACATGATACTCTTTCGCGTATCCCATCCCACCATGCGTCAACACCGCCCTCTCAGCCGCTTCAAAAGCCGCATCCGCAGCCAAGTACTTGCATGCATTGGCGTACTCGCCCGTACTGTGTCCAGCATCGTACATCCGCGCTGCCTGATAGACCATCAGTCTTGCAGCTTCAACCTTCATCCAAGAATCCGCAAGAGGATGCTGGATGCCTTGGTTCTTGCCAATCGGCCTTCCGAAGACGTGGCGATCTTTGGCGTATAAGGCCGCCTTCCTCAACGAGCAAAAGCCGAGCCCGAGTGCTTCAGCTCCGATCAAAATCCGTTCCGCGTTCATGCCCTGCATGATTTGCTTGAATCCTTCACCCTCTGATCCTATCAGGTCTTCGGCTGGAACCTGCCAGCCGTCGAAGAAGCAGACGTTGCTGTCCACAGCTGCTCGTCCCATCTTTTGGATCTCGGTGACCTGGACTTGTTCCTTGTCCAGATCGGTATAGAACAATGACAGACCTTGGGTGGGCTTCTTGACCTCATCCAACGGTGTTGTTCGAACAAGCAGCAGAATCTTCTGTGCCGTTTGAGCAGTCGATGTCCAGATCTTGCTGCCGGTGACACTGTACGACTTGCCATCCGGATTCTTCACCGCGAGCGATTGCAGCTTCAACGTATCCAAGCCAGTGTTCGGCTCTGTGACACCAAAGCAAGCTCTCTCCTCGCCAGCGATGAGCGGGACCAGCCATCGTTGCTTCTGTTCTTCTGATGCGAACTTGACCACAGGCTCGAGACCGAAGATGTTCATGTGAACTGATGATGCGGCTGCCATGCCGCCTCCAGACTCTGAAAGCGTTTGCATCATTACGGATGCCTCTGAGATGCCGAGAGCGGAACCTCCGTACTCTTCGGGCATGCAGATTCCGAGCCATCCGGCTTTCGCTAGGTCTTGATGTAGGTCCAAGGAGAACTCGTGCTTGTTGTCCTTGTCTAGCCAGTACTCGTCCTGATTGACGGCAAGTCGCCGTTAGCAAGTCGTCTATACGATGACAGTGGCTTCGAAACGGGAAGCGTACTGGATATTTGATGCAGATCTTTGCGATCGCTTCTCGGACGGATTGTTGAGACTCTGTCCAGTCGACATTGTATGACTGAAGGTACTCTGTAGCTGGAGCATGAACGTTTCTTGTTTGTTGAGCATGTACAAATCGATGGCGTGTTGTACAAGGTCGTAAGAAGTTAAATGCTGTCTGAGGTCGGAGAGAGCGGATCTGCCAATTGTTAGACGGGCTTGGGATCAACATGGAAGAAAGGGCGTACTAGGGTCTTGACTGGCGAGGCCATTATGAGAAGTGAATACGTGAACGATAGTCTCCCTGGCCACTTTGGGAGACGAACAATCCGAGGGTAGGGCTGAGCTGTTGTGAAGGCGTTTCGATGTTCTTTTTGACAGTCATAAACAATGTCAAAAAAATGGTGTTCAAGAAGGTGTTCACCACCCGAACATACGAGCCTTTGATGAACCTATGATCTCAATGCCCGGTTCGCCCTCCACTAATGCTTCGCTTAGGGCGGTCAAACGTAGGAGGTATACCGATCTTAAGACCCCGCTTTGTCCTAAAAAGTATCCCCACACCCGGACACAGGCTGGGAATAAAACGTCAGGGTCAGTCTTGCGAGCGTGTTTGGGTTCAACCGAGGGACTTTCAAAGCCCGATCATTTTGCCGGCGACGGTGTGTCGTATGCATGCAATCTTTGGGATGAGGTCTTGTAGCTAGAACTCCTAATGGAGACATGGCAACATCATCCTCGATTCCCGAAGGCAAATCCTCGCCAAAGTCCGATGCGAAGTCTGCTTTGGCGACCATTGGGAGACAGCTGTTACCGTTTGTGGTTGGAGGCGGCTCCGGGATCGTTGCAACAACATGCGTTCATCCGATTGATATGGTCAAAGTCCGACTACAGCTTCTCGGCGAAGGTTCATCAGCAAAAGCAGCTTCACCATTGGCCGTTGCACGACAGATCGTTGCAGAAGGCCGATTCCTCGACCTCTACTCTGGCATCTCAGCAGCATGGCTTCGACAGGCGTCATATGCCACCCTCAGACTTGGTTTCTTTGACCGATTCCAGGCTATGCTTGTGGAGCGAGCAAAAGCCAAGGATACCACGATCGGTTTCGGAGAACGAGCACTGGCAGGCCTGGGCGCTGGAGGGCTGGCGGCTGCGATTGCCAATCCTTCAGAAGTGGCTCTGATTCGGATGCAAGCAGATGGAATCAAACCAAAGGCCGAGCGAGCGAATTATCGTTCTGTCGTTGATGCGTTGTTCCGTATCGGCAAGACGGAGGGTATCACTGCGTTGTGGTCAGGCTCGTATCCTACCATTATCAGAGCAATGGCAACCAATTTCGGGCAGCTTGCATTCTTCTCCGAGTCGAAGAATCAACTATCGCAACGGACAAGTCTTTCGGAGAGAAGTGTTACGATTGCATCTTCTTGCGTAGCTGGCTTCTTTGCGGCCTTTTTCAGTCTGCCCTTTGACTTTCTCAAGACGAGACTGTGGGTATACTCCATCGATAGTGCCGTGCAACGATGTGCTGACTGTTCTCTGCGTAGCCAACGCGGTGGGTCCACATATGCTGGCGTTTTTGACTGTGCGGTCAAGGTCGCAAGACAAGAAGGCCTGCTTCGATTCTATCGTGGCTTCGGAACGTACTTCTTGCGTATCGCTCCACATACAGTCATAACGCTCATTGTAGCAGACAACGTGAATGCGGTGGTCAAACAAAAGCTAGAAGGCGAGGTGCTGGAGAAGCCGTAGCCTGGCCGGTCCCGGGGCCGCCCATTGACCCTGCCCGATGTGCGCCGCGGGAGCATGCAGACCTGAAGGCTACATGTCAGCTCGATATAGAGTGCCGAGAACGGCCATCAATGGGGGGGTTTGGGATGAAGGCTGCTGCGAGCAAGCGAAGCATTCGTCTATTAGACAAGCCGAGAAGTTCGCAGCAAACAGATGACAGGAACGTTGCCGACGTCATGCCGACGCCATGCCGACGGAGCTCAGCTATTCTCAGAGACTGTCTACACACAGTCCGTAAATGTCGAATAATGTTGGCGGTCTTCAGGCGATAGCAGGTTTCGATGACGCCTGGTGCGAGTCAGCTGAAATCTGCTGTAAGCGACCAGCCACGTCTTAGCTTGAAAACACCCTGCTCAGAACTGATCGGGCCGATTACGTCAATAATGAGCCGCTGGAAGAGCGGAACATTAACCGCGTGCGGAGAACATCGTCCTCTGTGCCGACTGAGATGTCGAACGTCGACGTCTTCCAGCATTAACTGAATATTCTTGTGCTCTTCTCGATACACAAGTTCAGAGACTCCATAATAGAAGTTGTTCCCTCGAAGTCATGGCCGATGAAAATGAATATCAATTTCCCGATCTCAAAACGACCTTCCCAGCGCAGTACGTTGCTCACGTCGAGTTGAATCGACCAAAGAAGTACAATGCGTTCAGTCCTGCGTATGTTTCCTGTTCACAAGAGCGGCATCCATCAAGCTCCAATGCCTAACAGAGCCCAACAGCGTCTTCAAAAGTCTAGGCGAAGTCTTCGACAAGCTCTCCCTCGACCCCAACATTCGTTGCATCCTACTATCAGGCGTCGGACCTCACTTCTCAGCAGGCTTGGACGTAACAACCTCTTCCAGCTCCGGCCCAGTCTCTCAACCCCAGGAAGAAGACGACATCGCCCGCCGGACCTGGCGGGTCCGTCGGCACATGCTGGGCTATCAGAATTGCATCAGTGCGCCCGAACGGTGCGAGAAGCCTGTCATCTTCCTTGCACACGGCGTGACTTATGGCGCGGCGATTGATCTGGCGGTTGCGTGCGACATTCGCCTGTCGACCAAGGATGTGCGGTTCTGCATCAAAGAAGTCGACGTTGGGCTAGCTGCTGATGTGGGCACGCTGACTCGACTGCCGAAAGTGGGCGTTTCGTATTCGTGGGCGAAGTCGGTTGTGTACACTGCGAAGGAGTTTGATGGAGAGGAGGCGTTGAGAGTGGGGTTTGTGTCGGAGGTCGTGAACACGAAAGAGGAATTGTTGGCTGAAGGATTAAAATTGGCGAACTTCATCGCAATGAAGAGTCCAGTCGCGGTGCAGAGCTCGAAGACGCTGATGGATTTCAGTAGAGATCGGCCGGTCACTGATGGGCTTCTGTATACGGCGGCATGGAATTCGCCGATGGTGCAGAGTGATGATGTGAAGGAGGCGATGATGAGTGGGGTCAGAAAGACGAAGTCGACGTTTGAGAAGCTTTGAGAATAGGGTTGACGTTTGGTGGCTGACAATCTGGCGAGTGCTGCGATTTCATCTCTATGCTTGCATCTGTTGCGATGATCATGACCAAAATCGTGCGAATCGACTTGCCCAAAAGACCTCCTGCAGATGTCCTACCTCCCAGCTTTTCGCTGAGCCTTGTTGATCACTCTTCGCAACGCTGTCTGAACATCGCCCTTCGGGAAAGCATCCACATCGTAGTAGTTTGGTGCAATATCCAGCAGCCACTCCGGCTTCACAGCCGTGACAGTGCGGATGTAGTTCTTGCTCGTAAGCACGTACTCGTTGTAGACCACCCACTCCGAGTCCTGGCCAAGTACTGTCGATGGATGCAAGAGGACAGCTTGATTGTCCTTCACAGTCGTGTAGCTCTTGCCACTGGAGTCCTTCTTGGCCACCTGCATGAAGAACCCACTGACCAAGGCTCGCCGGATGTTGTTGTAGTAGTTCTTGTCGGTGAATGGTGTGGAGACGAGCTCGACCTCCTCACGCTCCATGATTCGCTTCAGCTGCATGCGAACGTTGTCCGCTTGCTGCAGTGCACGGAATGACAGGAAGTGGTCGTGTGTCCATTGCTTGGGATTGGCCTGAGCTTCTGGACCCTTGAATGCGTGATAGACGTTGAGCATCGTCAGGTGGTCTCCGTCGTCATGCGCGAACAACGCCTTCATCTCATCAGCGCGCTTACGGGCTGCTGCTGGGCGGTTGAACAGCTGTGGGACGGAGAGGAGAGCTGTGAGCGAAAGGATCTCGTTTGAGCAGTAGAACTCCGGACTTGAGATGAGCATGACAGCCAACGCAGGATCCAGAGGGAAGTCTGATGCCAGCTTTCCGAGAGCTGTCAAGTCTCCTTCATCGTCCAGGCAGGCGAGATAGTTCAGCTCTTCCAACGCACGCATGAGAGTCTCTGGAGCAGGTGGATCCATGAGATCGAAGTGCACAAGATCGTCGATTCCCAGCTTCTTCAACTCCAAGACCGTGCTAGCCAAGTTGGACCGCAGAATCTCTGGGTATGACTGATCAATAAGCTCTTTCTTGAAGGCGGCTTCGGTGTACAGACGGAAACACTTTCCAGGGCGCGTACGACCTGCACGACCGGCTCGTTGCTGTGCGGAGGCTTTGCTAATGGGCGAGACGAGCAGAGACTCGACTCGGGCTCGAGGGTTGTACACCTTTTGCTTGCTGAAACCAGGATCAACCACGTAGACAATGCCATCGATGGTGAGAGAGGTCTCGGCGATGTTGGTCGACACGATGACCTTGCGGCCGGGTCGTCCACCCGGTTTGTAAGGTGGCGGTGCTGGATCGAAGATTCTCTGTTGTTGTGCCGGCGGCAGAGAGCCGTAAAGTGGGTACACTTTCAGGGGTCCCGCATCTGCTTCCCGGATCATCTCATCGGCCTCCATCTGGATCTTGCGACATGCCTCCTCAATCTCCTCCTCTCCAGTCAAGAACAGCAACACGTCACCATCAGCTTCTGTAGCATGGATCTGCAGGACTGTCCGCAGTGCGGCCTCAACATAGTCTCGCTCCGGTTCGGGTGTGTAGAAAATCTCCACGGGATGTGTCCGACCAGGCACAGCCAGTAGAGGAGCGTCCATGAAGTATTTCTGGAACTTTTGTGCATCGAGCGTGGCAGACATGATGATGATCTTCAAGTCCGGTCTCCGCTTGACGACCTCTTTCAGCAGACCCATCAGAATATCCGTGGCAAGGGTACGCTCGTGAGCCTCATCCAGAATGATCACACTATACCTCTTGAGATCGTGATCGTTCATAGCCTCCCGAAGCAGCATACCATCGGTCATGTACTTCAAGATTGTGCTCTGACTTGTCATGTCCTCGAAACGAATGCTGTATCCGACCTCCTCGCCCAACGTCACATCCATCTCTTGGGCCACACGCTGAGCGACGGACATTGCGGCGACACGACGAGGCTGCGTACACGCCACCATCTTGCCCTGCATCTGTGGCAAATCGTCGAATAGCACGAATTGTGGAATCTGAGTTGTCTTTCCGGAACCAGTCTCACCGACGAAAACCAAGATCTGGCTCTTCTGGAACATGTCGAGGAACTCCTGGCGTTGGGCGTGGACTGGTAGATCTCGACGGGTTTTGAGGATACTGAAATAGCGATCGGAAAGAGGCTGCTGGGTGAAGGGATTCGATGGACCGTCCTCTGCGCCCTCTGCCATCTTCTTCGTTGTCGAATGTCTCTTGAAGGCACTGAGGTCGCCGCCACCAGTTGCTCGTCCGTTTCCATTGCTGCGGCCATTTGTTCCGTTTGCGCTGACGCCGTTCTCTTCGTCGCTGTACATGTGCGCGAGGTATGGGTTCGAGCGATCGTCGTCTGTCTTCACTCGCTTGAAACGCGACTTGCGTGGTTGTTCGTTTTCCGCCATGGCGTGCGGTGAGGTGTGATATGCGACGGTTATGTCGACCTGGAGATGATGCGCTTGGGACTTTTTTCGACTGAGGCTCGAAATGTAGGCCAAAAGTCGTGGCCACTGCAAGACATTTTGACAATTTTCGCTCTCGCCCTTTCTTGCGGGATGAAAACTCACCTACTGCGATCTCCACGACCCGTAACGAGATGGACAGCAATATTAGTAACCAGTCGGAAGACCCGCCGACGATACTATTCATCGGCCAACATGAATCTCAACGGACGACACCGATCACGAGTCAAGTGCTCGGCCGGGCACAATCACTTGGCTACGACCTGCTCACAGCACCAATAACAACCGAGCACTTTCAATCGAGGGTGCTGACCAAGCTGCAGGATCACGTCGAACAGCTGAAGGCGGCGGTGTCCGCAAATGCCGTTCCATGGCCGACAATATCACCTTTGATGCCCGAGGACACGGACTTTCAACCAGAAGAGAGCAACAGTGCTCTCATTGCTGTAGTCAGCCCCTGGATCGACTTGGGATCTCCAGACCCTCTGATAGCGCACATCAGTCGGCAAGTGTTGAATCTCGAGGTTGCATATGCGTCTTTCTGCGGCGTTAGCAATGTAATGGTTCATGGCCCGGTCACTGGTTCCGATGTAACGCTGTACTCGCGCGCAGTACTGGAAGGACTAGCTCTCGGTCCATATGTTCAGATCCACATCCTCATGCCGATGACTGGTGAGTTGGAGCTGGAGGGCGCAGAGAGCGCGCATTTATCAGAGCTGGCGAGGCCAGATTTCATACCCGGTATGGACGAGGACGAGAACACTGAGCCCGAGCTGTACTCAAGCTGGGAGTCATGGAACACGATTCGTACGATGTGTAACTACAGCTCCAAATTGGTCATATGTAAGTTGGTTCATTTTCATTCTTCAATCACTGCAATTATTTTCGGAGCCACGCGCGAGCAATTCCAATAGGTATGCCACCGCCCGTCCTCGAATGCATGTTCTGAAGACTCGCTAATGTCTGGATAGCTCTAGAACTTCCGCGTCAACTTCCGTCACTCGGACTGCAATCCAGATGGCATTCTGAACCTGTGAGAACTCTGATGCTCCCGAGGACAAGCTTTCTTCGCAACGCCAAAGGATTTCCGGTGCTTTCGAAGGGACATCAACAGCTGCTCACACGATTCCTGAGTCTCAAGTTCTCGCCATGGCTTTTGCTGGCAGATGTGGATGCCATTGAGATGCCAGATCACTCCGCAGCCAAGGGCCCGGAGCCTACACCCGCTGAGGCGGCAAGCAAAGCTGGTGATAAGCCGAAAGACCCAATCGCACATCTGCGCTACATTCGCCACCTTCAGCAGACCCAGCCTTCTCGTCCTCCGATTCAGAAATTCGGGCAAGGCTATCAAGACTACATTCAGTCTCCACTCCAGCCGCTTACCGACAATCTCGAATCTATCACTTACGAGGTGTTTGAGAAGGACCCAGTCAAATACGAGTGGTACGAGAAAGCCACAGCCGCTGCGCTGAAAGACTTGCACGCCAAACTTGGTGGAAGCCGAGAAATTATTGTCGCAGTCGTGGGAGCCGGTAGAGGGCCTCTGGTCACACGTGTGCTTCGCGCTAGCAAATCGACCGGCATCAAAGTGACATGCTGCGCGGTCGAGAAGAATCCCAACGCACACGTTCTGATCCAACGCAGAAACGCGACGGACCCGCTCTGGAACAAGCAAGTCCTTGTTGTCAAGACCGACATGCGAAGTTGGCCAGGTCCTACCATCAACAACGAGGTGAAGAGAGTCGACATCCTCGTCTCGGAGCTGTTGGGGTCTTTCGGCGATAATGAGCTCTCCCCAGAATGCCTGGACGGCGTGCAGCATGTTCTCCATCCCGAACATGGCATCAACATCCCGCAGAACTATAGCGCGTGGATGACACCCATCGCAACACCAAGACTCCACGCAGATCTCTTGTCGAGAGGTGGTGGAAGCGAGAAATGGGAGTTGCCAGCCGTGGTCATGCTGCATCAATACGATGACCTCTGCGTCTTACCGGGGGAAGATCGCATCGCCGAGGTGAGAGAAGCATGGACCTTTACGCACCCTGCGCCACCCTCAGTCCTCGCGCAGTCCGCGCTTCGAGCTGGCGGCACGACCGATGCCGGTGGCTGGACAGGTGGCGACGGCAAGAACGAGCACAACGCGCGATCCTGCAAAGTCACGTTCCACGCCACCGAGCGAGGTCTTTGTCACGGTCTTGGAGGTTACTTTGAATCAGTCCTCTATGCACCAGAAGATGGCAGCAAACCGATCGAGCTGAGCATCAACCCAGTCACGATTGACGAGAAGAGTAGGGATATGATCAGTTGGTTTCCGATCTTCTTCCCGTTGAAGACGCCGGTCTATGTCCCGGACAATGCGGAGATCGAAGTGAGCATGTGGCGTCAGGCCGATGATCGGAAGGTGTGGTATGAGTGGTTGATAGAGGTGTTCAAGATCGAGACTGTGGCCGTGGAGAGGATCGTGGATGAACAGGGCAAAAAGCAGAGCTTCGAGAAGAAGAAGAGGACGCGGGTTGCTGTGAGTGAGTTGCACTCGAGCCGTGCGAATGGGTGTTTGATGTGAGCTGTTCACGGCTCTCGTCGCAGTCCTCAGTGTGCAGTCAAGGCCTGCCTTGAACGGCTCTCTTTGTATCGCTCTACGACTCTATCAGGTCCTGAATCCGTCTCATCGTCAACACAATCGAACCACACTATAAGCTCGCCGGAACTCTCTCACCTTCAGCCCCCGCCACCCACCTCCTCAGGAACTTCATAATTCTCATGTGATCCTCCTTCGACTTGGGGATGTTATGCCCACCGAAATGCGTCAACTCCTCCGCCCCCTCGCAAACTTTAATCAACTCCTCACTCCTCTCCCCTCTCACAGCATCATCCTTCTCGCCAATACAATGCAGCGTCGGTACCTGAATCCCACCTTCATACAACTCATCATACTGCGAAAACCTCGCCCTGAACCCCGAGAAAATCACGCCCGCTCTCGCCTCCGTCCCCGTCACATCCCCCAAATGCTGCTTCAACGAACTCTCCGCACCACGTTCCTGCAACAACGCAACCAACATCCCCGCAAAACACGCCCCCTGACTGAATCCCGTAATCGCATGCACCGGCCCCTTCTCCCTCAAAAAGTCCCCAAGCGACCTCAAACTCTCCTCCAACCCCCAAAAGCCTCCAGTCGTCGAATTCCCAAACGCTCCATCCCGAGCGTACCACCACGCACGATGACCGGCTGTGGGACCGATTCCCATCACGACGTCGGACCACGCTTGGTTGGGCGGTTTGGACAGGTCCATTTGGGTGGCGATGTCGACGGCGTGCGGACCGTCGGGGAAGAGGAATTCGTATTCGGGGAGTTGGCTGGTGATGTGTCGCATTTGGTGGGCGTGGACGGCGCCGTTGGAGGTGAAGCCGTGGAGGCAGAGGATGCGGAGTTTGGTGGTCATCTTGAAAGGGGTCGTGTATCCTGAATTGGAGAGTATTGTTGATGAAGGTCATGGAATATATTGTCGTTGCGAACCGCGGTTCGATTCGGCAATAGCAAAGATGACTAAGCAGAATCGATGGCAGGCATTCGAGGTGAATGACTCTCCTGGGGGTTCGGACGAACGTAAGAGGAAACTCGGGTGAACGTGACCGTCATTAGTTGAGCGATCGATGCATATCGGCTTGAAGTTTACGCAATAACAAGAACCTGTCCGCTGTACAAGGCATCAAACGCCTCTTCGAAGCAGAACGTATCTCCATCACAAAAACCCTTCAACTAGAACGAATACTCACTCAAACTAGGCGGCAAATCCTCCACCTTCGTCCCCCAGTCACTCTCATTATTGCCCAAAGTCAACACCAACTCCCGCCCCTCCGTGAAGAAATCGTGCCCAATCCAGTTCTTCGTATACGGCTCTCCATCCAACGTCGCCGACTGAATGAAGATGCTCTGGTACGTCGCATCGAAGTTGACGTTCCTGATCTTCGCCACTTTACCGGTGACGGGACTGGTGATGTTGACGCTCTCGAAGAAGGGCGGCGTGATGAGGTAGACGTTCTGGCCCGGGTTGGGGAAGAGACCCATCATAGCGAAGGCGAGGAAGGCGCCCATGGTGCCGGAGTCGTCGTTGCCGGGGAGGCCGTCGATAGTGGGGGCGAAGAATTTGGGGATGTAGAAGTGGGCGCGCTTGGCGGAGAGGGCGGGGCGGCCTGGTGGGGGTTAGTAAATGGGTGAGGGTAGCGAATGATAACGGGGATACTGACCTGCGTAGTGATACTGGAACACAGTCAGGAAAGCCGGCTCATTTCCGATGTATGTGATGTTCTGATCATGCATATAGTCCAGTCGGCGGACGAAAGTGCTCGGTCCACCAAGCGCGGTGATCAGACGTGCCTGGTCGTGCGGCACATAAAATCCATACTCCCAGATTGAGCTCTCGAAAGTTTCGACAGCGTTGTTCTGGAGAGAACAGACCTTGTTAGGGTTCTCGTCGATATTCGAACAGGCGAGCGGATCTTGGAAGCCCCACGTCTGATTGAGGAACTTGGGCTGAAAGAAGCCGACGAAACCGGTAGACGTGGAGGAGTTGATGGGCAAATTGGAGGTTTGGTCGGCTTTGAAGAGGTTGGACCAGTACTGAGAAGTTGCTTCGTATTTCTCCTTGTCACCGGTATTGCCCAAGCCTTCGGCGATCTTCGAAATGCAGAAGTCGTTGTAGGAGTACTCGAGATGGCGGGAGACGGATCGAGTGTGCGTTCCAAAGCCTTTGTAGTCGAAGTCCTGGACTGGGATGTAGTTGAGCGACTTCCACGAGTCCAGACCTCCGCGACCTTGACAGCACCAGTCTGGGCGGCGTTAGTCAATGCGTTCAGAAAATTCAAGCGTGGAATGGCATACCAAAAGGCTCCTCTTCAGCGTCCTTCACAACAGCCTCGTACACTTTGTTCCAGTCGATCTTCGACGAGTTGATCTTCTGATACGCATCCGCCATTACAACGTCTGCATTCGAGCCTCCTTGGGTGTAGCCTTTGTTGAGCGTCATATGGCAATCAGGCAGCCAGCCCTGAATCTCGTAAATGTTGAGCAGTCCTTGCAACATTTGTTCCACGGCGGGTGTGTCGATAACAATAAGGAAGGGAAATTGAGATCGGAAGAGATCCCAGATACTGCGTCATTCCACGTTAGTCACATCGCTCTTTTCACGATGGCTCTCGATAGACTCACCAATAGAAGCTGTCGAAGTAGATGGTGTTTGCATCGACCACAGGAACCACACCTGTGTAGTTCTGCGGATTGATCATCGTGCGGTAGATCCCCGAATAGAAGTTCGTCAGCAGCGACTTGTCAACCCCAGCGGTCTCCACCGTGATGCCACTCAATTTTTCCCTCCAGATGTCCTCGGCTGTCTTGCGCGTAGACTCCAGATCAAAGTCCGGTAGCTCGGACTCCGCCAATTGACACGCCTGCTCGCTGCTGATGAAACTCAGACCGACTCGCGCGGTGACGGAAGATCCAGAGTTGAAGCGAACAAAGGCACCACCAGGCAGAGGAAAGCCGTTGATTCCCCTTGAGATCTTCAAATCCTTAACATCCGCACTAGCTCGACTGTCAACGAAGATGCCGTTGTCACGCATCCCAGAGCCTTTGAAGTCCGCGCAGAAGAAGGTTTCGTAGTCGCCTTGACCGAAGGACGGTTTGAAGTGAGCACCGCCAGTCATACGGCCTGTGTTTGCGTCGACGGAGACCGTGCCATTGTCCAAGCGGGAGTCCGAGAGATCGGTCAGGTCGAGGAGAACGAGTGGACTGCCGCCAGTGTTATTCTGAAAGTTGAAACGGAAGAGAGTCGCGTGGTCAGAGGCGGTCATTTCGGTTTGCACGCCGTTTTGAAGTTGGATGCTGAAGTAGCCTGGAGAGGCCGTGACCGAGCTGTTCACGTAGGCCGTTTTCCGAGACTTTTTGGGGAAGGCGCAGTTATTGATCTCATCGTTTGGACAGGAGGCAAAAGGAAAGAGAGGAAAGAGGCCGAGTGAAAGCGAACCACTGGAGACGGGTTAGATGAGCCTGTGTATCCATGGCGTGGTCACATACCCAGTTCCCGAGTCGTGCATGCTCGAAAAGCCCGTGATGTTCGCATCAGCTTTGTATTCGAAACCGCCTTGAGATGATTCGGAGTCGGTGTCCGCTACTGCTTTCGCCATGCCGTATGGCCGACTCGCTCCTCCGAAGACATTGCCTGACAAGGAGGGTCAGTCTGGTATCCCTTCAAAGATCGAAGCATGAGCCATTCACCTCCGTTTGCCGTCCCGATGAGTTGGTCCACGTATTGCAATGGGTCGGTAATGGCAGCCGAGTTCTGAGCGGCGGCACATCCGGTCAAGAGCGCTGTGAACAACCAAGATGTGAGGAGCAACATGGCTGTATTCTTGTACAATGAGTGCGAAGGAGATGAGCGGATACAGGTCAGAACCATCAGCCTGGGTGAAAGCAGACGCAGACAGTGGTTGGAGTGACCGGGTGATGATTTGATTGAAAGGCTCACTTGCCTTATATAGAGACCATGTATAGATCCGCCGCAGCTTGAAATGATGGAGCACTAGGTTCTAGGTTTCTGCAGCTTGTGTTTGCTGCGACTCCTCTTGGATGATCCCGCAACGAACAAGAGATCACCGCATCGGCATTGCGGATGGACCTGGCAGCCGAGCAGGGATGTTGTCGTAGATTTGAGTTCGTCAAGGTTGTCGGAACAATCGGATGTCAACGACCAGGCCTCGTCGTCGTCGATCAACGAGAAGTGATCCTCGAATCGCTCGAAGTCGTTGACCGTGGTCATTACGATCAATGGCGCGCTCCCACTCACCGCCGCCGGAAAGCTCGCATACAGTAGCAGTATAACGCGAAGGTCATGTCAAGAATGTCGGTGGCAAGCCCGAGGTCCTTGCAATTTCGGTCCCGTGCAAAGTTAGACATGACACAAGTCGACCTCCAAGGGCAGATCTGCAAGTGTTGACCGCAGCTTGTCGGCGTCATTGCACACCGCATGTTATTATTGAGATCATCGTCGCAATGCGCTCTGAGCTGAGAGACATATGCCGTGACCAGGTGCAGATTGATGACACTCGACGACCGAGGACAATGATGGCGCCTTGCGAGGGAGGAGCCACGGCCGGTGCATGTGCTCTGTCCTGATCATACTGGATATGTGCATTCACATTCCGCCATGGAGGCGACGATTGATGGTCGTTATGATGTCGCTGTCTTGCCTGATGATTTAGATGGATGTTCGATGTACTTCGTAGAAGAAGCAAACGCGAACAGAACGCGGTCAGCTTTTTGAAGGTGGGGTCTTTGCTGACTCATGTGGTGCAGATCTCAAAAGTTTTTGGACTCACACCAATCGGTGGGGGAGTTGCGACTTCTTGCCATTGTACGTCCATCCATCCCTCAAATCGGCATGGCCACCAACGGAGACAGCAATGGCGCGCCGCCAGAGCCGCACAAGATGTTCGACACCATCCTCGTCCTCGACTTTGGCTCTCAATACACCCACCTCATCACACGACGACTTCGCGAACTCAATGTCTACTCTGAAATGCTGCCATGCACGCAGAAGCTGGCCGACTTAGAGTGGAAACCCAAGGGTGTGATTCTATCCGGAGGGCCATACTCGGTCTACGCGCCAGACGCACCCCATGTCGACCCCGAAGTTTTCAACCTCGATGTACCGATTCTGGGAATCTGTTATGGACTGCAAGAGATCGCATGGCACAATGGCAAGGGCGTTGCGGCGGGTGAGAAGAGGGAGTATGGACGGGTGACTCTGCAGGTCCAGCGCCACAGCGGCAAGGCTGCACATATCGACCGTCTATTTGAGGGTCTGGAGGACGGCTTCGAGGTCTGGGCATCACACGGCGACAAGCTCTCGAGCATGCCGGAAGGGTTCTCAACAATCGCTACGAGCACAAATGCGCCGTATGCTGGTATCGCTCATGAAACCAAGAACCTCTACGGAATTCAGTTCCACCCGGAAGTCACCCACACACCAAAGGGCAAGCAGGTCATTGAGAACTTCGCGGTCAAGATCTGCGGAGCAGAAACGAATTGGACCATGGGCAAGTTCGTCGAACAGGAGGTGAAGAGGATCAGAGCATTGGTTGGAGAGAAGGGACAAGTCATTGGTGCAGTCAGTGGAGGAGTCGACTCCACCGTTGCAGCGAAGCTCCTGCAAGAAGCCATTGGCGATCGCTTCCACGCTGTATTCGTGGACAACGGCGTCATGCGTTTGAACGAGGCAAAGGAAGTGGAAGAGACACTCACAAAGGGACTGAATGTCAATCTAACTGTCGTCGACGCAAGTAAGCTCTTCCTCGGCCGCCTTAACGGCGTCTCCGATCCGGAAGCCAAGCGCAAAATTATTGGAAACACTTTCATCGACATCTTCGAGGAAAAGGCGAAGGAAATCGCCAAAGCCCAAGAAAACACAGCCCGTGCCGGAAAGATCGAATGGTTTCTGCAAGGCACTCTCTACCCGGATGTGATCGAGTCCATCTCTTTCAAAGGACCCAGCGCAACCATCAAGACACACCACAACGTCGGCGGCCTCCCCGAGAAGATGGATCTCAAACTCATCGAGCCTCTGCGGGAATTGTTCAAGGACGAAGTCCGCAAACTCGGCACGGAGCTGGGCATTCCCGAAGACCTCGTCTGGCGGCACCCCTTCCCGGGTCCTGGTATCGCCATACGCATCATTGGAGAAGTCACACCCGATCGTATCCGTATCGCACAGGAAGCCGACAAGATTTGGATATCGGAGATCAAGGAGGCGGGATTCTACCGCGAGATTTCGCAGGCGTACGCGGCGGTGCTGGGTGTGAAGAGTGTGGCTGTGGTTGGTGATCAAAGATTACATGGCGAGATTATCCACTTGAGAGCAGTGCAGACCACAGACTTCATGACGGCGAATGTGTTTACGGGCGCGCCGATGGAGTGGTTTGCTAAGGTGTCGGATCGGATTGCCAACGAGGTGCAGGGCGTGGCGAGAGTGGTCTACGAGACCACGAGTAAGCCCCCGGCGACAATCGAGTTGGAATAGGCTGTCAGATGTAAGGAGGGCATAAAGGTTGTGGTGGGGTTTGGGCGTGGGAGGAATATCGAAGAACTCTCGACTGGCGGGGCCGGCAACCACGGGAAATCAGTCAAATATGCCCCTGATCGCTGGCACTATTGTTGGGTCTGGAACGAGATGCACTGCCAGGACTACTTCGTATAGATCTCGAGGGACAGCGGTCTGTTCCCTGGTAGGCTGGGATGGCTAGCTGTCCGCGGGACTGCGGCTGGGCTTTCCATAATGACTGCCCTTTACAACAAGAGGGACAACCTCACCGTAGAAGGGATAGTAAGAGCTCAACGGACCGCTCTATACCTGTTCGGATTACTTCATCGAGCCCACCGTCGATTACCGAGCCTGACCATACACCGAATCCTAGACCGGAATTGGCGACAGCGCACCTCGCATTGGAGCCTGCGGTGCTAGACACGATTATGCTAGAACTAATGACCTTTTGAACGAGACTATGCCTCACGCGCTCGGGTATCGTACGTCCGTCGCTGTCCTCGCGAGCTCGGGCTGCTTAGTACTCACAGCCCCATTTGTTCGAATAGTCGGCGTTTGAGGTCACATTCAAGGCACCCCCTTGACCGACAACATCAAGGGATCAATCACCTACCAAACACTCGGAATCAATTTCTCGACCGTCACTTGACCGATTGCCTCGAATTGAACCTTGACAGACAGCTGCGAGTCGTCGCTACCAGAGAGTGTAGACTTTGTGAAGTCGATCAGCCGAGCAGCAGAGAACTCATTCGCTTTGTGTTGCTGAGCACGATCCGGTTCCGTGAATTCTGACGGTCAAGGGGCACCCCATGAAGTACGGGTCTAGACCTTGCCAACGCTGAAAGGTCGTCCCGGTATCTCCCTGGGGTTTCCCTGGGCTTCGTAGTCACCATCGGCGGCACAGATGTTCAAAAGTATTAAAGACCCTACGTCCGCTCTGAATTCACTCTCATCGTTCCCATCAAGTGGCAAAATCAGAACGACCTATTCCTCCGCCTCGCCACCACCGCTTCCTGCTTTTGATCAACACCGACGACACTATCCCATCGCCGGTGAGACTACACTCCATCAACTAGGACCGCACGCTACAACAACGTCGACACCGCCACAACAGCATCAAGATGAAGCTTTCAATCACCGGCGCCTTCTTCCAACTTGGTCTGCTTACTCCCGCCGTCATGGGTTACCTCCATGTCCATTACCATGTCTGCGCTCGGTCGGACTCCCACCAGTACTTTGCACAGTGTGACTTCAAAAACGCCGGCGCCATCTGCGTACAACTCTCCTACCGCCTTTCCCGATCTGTATGTACACTAATGCTGGCTCCTAGGCTACTGGCATAGACAGCGTTGACGAGCTGCACTGCGACACGACATATCCCAACTTTCCCAACGAGTGGCACATCGCCAAGTGGACGGACCCAAGGGTCGGCTGTAAGGTGAAAGATGTCAATGGCGGGCCGGATGTTGATGGCAACTTGGCTTGCGTCTATGATTGATGAGGTGGACGCGCCGTGCTGACATGCACTATTCGATGATGTTCGTCTGTGGGTTGGCCACTTGCTGTATTCGTGCGCAGACATCGAATAGTCTCGCGCAAGAGGGAAGCATGTATCTCTTCGAGATGTTGTTGAAGTTTTGGGAATGTAATGGATGAGTTGAGAGATTGATGGCGGAATCGAGATGCTCCATTTGAACAACATCGCTTTCATCAGTGCAGGAGTCGTCCACCTCGCCATCGCGGTCGTTTGAGGCATACGGCCAAGAGTCTTCGGCTGTCTGCTTTGCTTCCACAGCTCCATAAGGTATCGGCCCCTCCACGCCGGCCGCTAGAGCCGTTGACGTCGATGCTAGACTAACAAGACCCTTCGACGACATCACCTTGTCCGGACTCGTCAAATCCTGTTTGTGTGCGTTCTGACTACTTTGCCTCGACATCTTCCACGAGCGCGTTGCCAGATCTCCCGTGTCAACGTTCGCAGACTGCCTCCTCCGAATCAACGCAGAACAACATTCATCGTCTCTTGGCTACTTCAGTCTTGACAGGTCCCTCAAGCCATCGTTTGGGCCTCAATCGTCATTGCCAGTGAGCTTCAGTTGCCAGACTTCACCACAAACGGACACGACGGTAGACCGATCGGGCTATCATGGACCATGTGAAGAAGAGGCTGCATGGCTTCGGCGGAAGGTATACTGAAACATTCGGTGTCCGTCTGTGACTGACAGATTTATCTGATTCTCGGCGTCAGTAGCTCCGGCGGTGATGCCCAGCAGGCCGATGGGAGTCTGAAAGAGAGAGCTAGGGTAAGGCATGACAATCATCCGTCTCCTGACGATTGCAGTATCGGAAAATTGCATGATCCACGTTCGTTCCATGCTGATCGTATGGCAGAACTTCCTTTCCAATCTACAGCAGCAAGCAGGGAACTCTCAGACTCCTCTGTCCAACAACATGTACGTCGCTGGACCTCCTCCTGGCCACGATGCAGCCCGACCACCGCCTCCTCAGACCCGCACAGGAGAGCCTTTCATACCCAGATTGAAAGGAACACCCCAAGTTGTCGGTCTTGCTGGTGATCCCGGCCTCAACCGTGACTCGGGCGGCTCTTGTCGATTTGGTGACCGCATCCTATGGACCTACCGAGACACACAGCTCTGCGGTCCCGACGGAAGCCCGCAAGAACTGCCCATAATAACCAGTACAGGAAGTTGGTCTGACCTTGAGCCCGGCGGCGGACCAAAGCTCCAAGGAGTCGGGAACGGAGACCCACTCAAGACCACAGTCCACCACCAGTACGGCGACGACCACATCAACAACTGCAAGTCCGCCTACTTCCCAATCCACACCCACGGCACCGGCCGCGTAGCCGGCAACCGCGAAGACGGCAGCCGCCACCCTTTCTGGCCCGACTCGCCCCCTCTCGTCGTCTCCCAACCCAACTCGCCAATCGTGGCCTACACCTGGATCAAAATTGAACACATCAAGGGCCTCGAAGATCTCGCCAAAACCCCACCCACAACCCTCTACCGCACCACTCAATCCTCGTCCTCCGACCGCAACGCCCTCCCCGAACCCAAAATCGTCGACCCAAACTTCTGGAAAGAGGGTGAGATCCCCTACGGCGTCTACGGAAACCTCCTCTGGGAAGGCTACGCGTTCCTCTACGCTCGCTTCGATGACATAACCGCTCTCGCCCGCGTTCCCGCTTCCGCCATCGAAGACCGGAGTGCGTACGAGTACTTCGTCAACGGTAGCTGGACCTCCACCCTCCCCACCCGCGAAACAACAGGGCTCAACATCGAGAACTCCAACGCCGGCGGGCAGGGGACGTACTTCTTCCACCCACCCTGGAACTGCTTCGTCTGGATTGGAGGAAGCATCTTCCCCGGCGCGGCGATGATCATTTGTACCGCTCCGGATCCGACGGGACCGTGGAAGAATCACGATAAGTTTTGGGAGGGGCCGGGTGGGAATGGAGGATTGCCGGCGTATAGTGTGCAGGCGCATCCGGGAATGGCGAGGGAGGGTGAGAATGTGGTGTGGGTTACATATACAAAGACGGACAAGGCTGAGCAGACGGATGCTTATAGTACGCCGCTGGTGAGGGTTGAGTTTGAGTGAGGGAGTCGAGGTGGAAGGTAGACCCAAAGAGTCTATCTAATTGATGCAGTTTTTGCCGATACGTCTTGCTAAAACCCATTCGTAGATGGCAAACATGGCCCTTGAGCACCACACCCCCTAACCCTTCTGGTCCGTCACACCTTCCTCATCCCCATCTTCATCATCGGACTCTCCTTGAAAGTCCAATACTCCATCGTCATCTCCGCACTCTTCACACTCATGCTCGTCGCCTCCGCCCCTCGTCTCGCCACCTCGCCACTATACCCCTCCACCATATCCCCCAACCCCACCTCCCCCAGCTCCACCATCTCCAACCCCGCCACCAAATTCGCCACGTCCTGAATCGCATTATTCAGTCCTTGCCCGCGAAACGGCAACATCGGATGCGCCGCGTCACCCGCCAACGTGATCCGTCCGCCGTGCGTGGGCCATGGTTCAGCCGTCCAGGTCGCGAGCGTGAGGGGCGTGAAGACGGCGTCGGGCGGTAGATGGGCGATCACGGAGCGGTAGGGTTCCTTGAGGTCTTTACTCTTCGCCACGATGAAATCTCGGAGCTCGTCGGAGGTCGGAGTGGTAGAGGGCGGTTCTCCGCGCCAGCAGGCGAAGAAGTAGAAGGACCAGGTCGAAGGGTCGTTGGGATCGGGGACGTCTTGCATGGAGATGAAGAGGAAGATTTCCGGGTGCACCATCATGCTGAAGGTCGGATGGGTGGAGTCGCGGATTTGCTGGTTGAGTTCGGCGGTGGGGTAGGAGAAGACGCTGGAGATGGAGATGCTGTTGGACATGGGCGCGGTGAGGGCTGAGGGGGAGTTGTCGAAGAGGAGGGAGCGGATGTGAGAACGAGGTCCGTCGGCGCCGATGAGGAGATGGCCGGTGGAGGAGGTGGAGTTGGTGAAGTGGGCTGTGACGGTATCGTCGTCGTTGTACGTGATCGACTCCAGCTTATGGTCGAACTATGCAAAGAGTCAGTACACGAATGAGAACCACGTAAAGAGGAAAAAACACTCACCTTCACATCCACCCCCTCCAACAACCACCCCCTCATCTTCCTCCTACTAACCCTCACCACTCCCCCCTCCTCCTCCAACTCCTTCAAACACCCACCCTCATACCCATCAAAAATCCTCGCCCCATTAAACGGAGCCTTCGTGGGGTCCAGACTCGGATCTACCGCCGCTTCCGCCACAAATCGGTCGAACAGCTCCTTGGGCAAAAGTTCCTGCAGTAATGGTATGCTCCAGTGGACGGCCATATTCCACTCCCGGAGACGGGTGCGGTGCGTGGTGGGCGACTCGGCGTCGTAGATGAGGTGGGGGATGGAGATGTGTTGGAGAGCGTGGGAGAGGATGAGGCCCGTGAGGCCGGCGCCGATGATGAGGATTGGGGGTTTGGTTGTGGTGGCCATGTTTGGAAGTTCCTGATAGTTGAGATCACTGGATGGTCAGGTGGAGGTGGAGGAGAGCTCTCTAGCTGGTCAGTCGCACCGAATGAGGTCTTGGGAGGGGCTTGTGTAGGTAGCTATTGTGCGTGTGAGGGATTCCGCGACTCGAAACTATTCCAAGAAACGTCAGCGACATGGACATCCTCCTCCATGTGTTCACCGCCACTCGACAGCTTTGGTAAAAGCACCAGGATCCGAAAGTCACACTGCGATCGTCTAGTTCTACCCTTGCGAAGTTTGTTATCCACTCGACCAACAAGACGAACAAGGATGCCCAGGTCAGCACTCAGGCACACCACTCCACGATCTGCAATCGCTCGGACACCTGCATTCGAACGATCGTGCATTGTTGCATAAAGATGGACAGCATAGCGACAGTTCAGCCTACCCTGCCGTCTTCACATCACCACCTCAACGACCTCCCGATCTCGTCGGCCTTGCCTGACTTCCAGCGCTCTTCGAAATGTCAACGTCACGACGCTGTCTCCGATCAACAGAAGTCGAACTTCGCAACCTCCCCTCTCGTTCCATCTTCTCCGCATCGTCGCCGGGACGGGCTTGTTCATTAGCGACGGTGTCGCGCCGAGTGCCATCTTCATCCTCTCCCTCTCCACCATCGCTGGAAACGAACGGAGGGAATGCAGATCTACCCGCGGCCTGTTCTTGTACGAAAGTAGAGTCGTCCACTGCGTCAAAAGCGGACGGAGAGCGCCCTTGCGAAGCCGCATTTGATCTGAACCGCAAAATCGAGCTGCGAACAGACGACCTTGACCCAAGTCGGGCCCCGGAACTCAGCGATCTCCGGAAATACGATTTCTCTGCACCCAGCGCGGTCGCACTTTCTAGTCTGGACGAACCTTGACTTCTCCTCCGAACGACGGGCGAAGAAAGCCGTTCCCCACGCGGACCAAGTGAGCTATCTTGACGAGTCTGGAAACCCGTAGCGATAGGAGGCACATTCTCTTTCCTCGTGGGCGGTCCCATTGGGGCAGGAGCTGAGGAAGGAGCAGCTGTTCCCTTGAGTTTGGGTCGAGGCCACTCATCCTGCGTCGGTTCCATGGACAGAAGCGGTGGCGCCATCATGGTATCTGGGTCGATGCTAGACAAGGACGACTGTCTAGAAGAACCCACGCTAAAGAGATCGCCTCGTAACTCTTTGTGCGTCTTACGTATGTCATCCCATCTTGAAGCAATCTCGAGGGTCTCGCGCTTCCTCGCTGCGGCGCGACGTCGGCTGGAAACGATGTGCTGCGCTCTGCTCTTGGACACACGACCGGCCACAGTACGACAAGAACGAACCCGTGAGTCTTCCATAGCCAATGGCGCTGCGAACCTCTTCGATGGGTTCTCCTCGAACTGGTCCGCACCCTCCGTCGGGGCATTCAAACGTAGCTCTCCAAACGGCCCGACATCGACACTTGCCGCCCTAGCCCCACTACGTTTTGCAGGATCACCACTTCTTCCGAACTTCACAGGTCGCCAGTCGAAATACGATGTACTGTCCCCCTCATCGGAGATAGGCTCTGGACTCCAAACTTCGTCGGCGCCGATGTCATCTTGACCTTCTTGACCTGGCTGCTCCCAAACGATCTTGGCGTCGCTACCGTTGCGGGTGGCGGTTTCGGAATTTCCATCCTCGTCGATTGCGTCCGGAATCCTCACACCACCAGCAGTCTTCGATAAAGAAAGACTGAACGACCACCTTGGATTCACAAGCGATGGACGGGCCGGACGAGATGCGCGCCCGGCACGAGACGAGCCAGACTGAGAAGCTGCGCTCGGAAGTGGAATGACGGCATGATCACATGGTGTCAGCTGGCGATGTTGCGGCCGAGGAGGCGGAGGCGGTCCTGCCGTCGGACGCCAATCGGAGTCGTCGATTGGAGCGCATTCCGAACGCTGGAGAAGTGGAGGCGCCGTAGGCGGTATCGAAGGCTGCTCGATCTCTTCCGACAGGATCTGCGCTTCCTCGCGAATGTACTTGCTCGGATGTGAAAGCGGCGTCGAAGAAGAGGATTCTCCATCACTCTGCTTCCACTCAACAGGCAACGTCCCTCTACGCATCAGATCTTGTCGTTTCTCCTTTCCACCTTTTGGCTCCGAGTGAATATCTCTTCGAATCGCCTCCCACCTTCCGTCAGCGGTAACAGTCCAAAGCGTCCACTCATCCAGACCAAATTCTACATCGGCGGTCCGAAGTATCCTTCTCTTCTCCGTGGTGGAGAGGATAGTATACCAGCGTTCGGTTTGCAGTTGGACCCGCGTCGAGGGCTCGTCCGGAACGAACATGGCAAGTTCAGCCGGGTGAGCTGCGCGAGTGGGTCGGGGTGATTGTGAAAGGATGAGTTGGATCGAGGGTCGCTTTGGGAGGAGTTTCCGTCGGAAGGTAGTTTGTACAGAGGAGCGGCGGTAAGATGGAAATCGGCGCTCTGGTTGAGATACATGGCCTCTGAGAGGGCGTTGAGCTTTGCGTCGCGGCGCTTTTGGCGCAGAGCGCGATGCTTTGTGAGATGCCCTGGATGGCTTCAACCCCGGGCGGTCGATGAGCCCGATGGCAGATGCAAGTCCTACCCTGGAAATTGCGGCTTCAGCAGTCGTTGTGAACGTGGCCGACCGGTTTCGGCCAACAGCCGTCGACATTCTCCGGACGTTGCCAACGACACTCGGCCTCCCTACGGTGCTTCTTCCAAGAGAAACTCCGGCTGTCCAGACCACACTAGCCGCCCGACTTAACCTTCTGCCAACCATCTTGGTAAAGGTCTCCTTCTTCTCCTCCAACATCAAGTCCTCGCGGCCTACTTGATCCACGACATTGTCATTCGTGACTCTGACACCCCTTGCCCAATTTCTCCTCAGCACTCTCTCCCTCTCCCAAAGTCTGGTGCCTCTCAGCACGCGCATCCAGTCTCCTTGCTCCTCGCCAGACCGCGCTCCTCTTGGTGGAAACTTCGTCTCTGTACTTTGCACTAAGCCAACACTGGGACGTTGAGTCATCGAGATCCGCCCGCCTGATAGCGCCGGGAGAGACATTTGGAAAGAATAAGGAAGACGTTTCTGGAATTCGACTGCGGGTCGCCCAGCTTGGAGAAGTCGTCGGCGCTCTTCAGGACACAGCGTCCACGATGGGAGAGGTGGAGATGATAGGACCGTGCGGCGGCAGTGGATGCAGGATTCGTCGTAAACGCTTTGGATGGCAGGAGCGATAGCCGACTGTGGAGGGCGAGGCGAAGTAGCAGCTCCGTCACGATCCGAAATTACAGTAGGCGAAGCTGACATAGATAGTCCGTGGAAAAGTGTGTCTGGCGCAGTTAGAAGGGCGTCAAAGACCTGCTCTTGCTCAATCCGCAGTTGGAGCTGCCGATCGTCCTTGATCTGGAGCAATCGGCCTGCTTCCAGTCGCGCGAGGACATCGCTGTTTGTAGGCTGAGGTGATCTACGCCAGGGAAACCTCACGCTGTTGCGCAGATTCCACATCGAATGAGATGCCGTGTCGGGCTTTGACTGCCGTGATCTCTCGTTGCCTCCTCGTCGCACACCCTTCCGCGCCGCAGGTTCATTCAGCGGCCAAGTCAAAGGGCGAAGCGGATGTCCTGGAGTCTGCATGAAGAAGTTGACCACCTCCCTCATCAGAACCAATGTTCTTGAATCTGCTGGTGTCGCGTATCGCTTCTTCTCCTCCGCCCTCAATTTCGCGAGGTCTTCAGCGGCGATTCCTGTCCTTGCGTGGTTCTTGGTCGAAGCCATTGCCTCCTAGGGTTTGTACCGATCATGTGGGCGGTGAGCGCGGGCATTGCGGCGAACGAGTATGGCAGAGATGTGGGGTTGTGGAGCATGGGCGACTGTCGCATCGATATTGACGCGTGGTGCTGTATGAGGGATCTTGGCACCATCGATCGGTTGGCCAGATGTTGGTTGTAAGAATGTATATCTGCGGTCCGCCTTGATGTCCTGCTAGGAATTGCGCCTGCGTGACGCTTTTGGTAGAAGTGTCGTTCTCTCACACGGAGCATCTTGCTCATCCTCACTGGCATAATTGCCGTTGTCTCCCTCCTTGCTTCCTGACCAGTATTTGACTGCCATTACGAGCAACACCACCTGCAGGGCACCCGTCACGATGTAAACCAACCATGTGCTCCAGCCCTCCCAACCAACTCTTTGCCATAGCGAAAAGGCGAAAAGGAAAGCACCCGGTGCTTGTATGACTAGTGTTCCCATTGATAGACTCTTCAGATCTTTCAGCACCCACGTGTAGTAGATCTGTGGAAGGTACTGTACACCGGCCAGCACACCGCTGACGGTACCCAAGGCGTCCGCCCAGATTTGTGTTTTGCTGGGAATCCGGAAGACCAGCACCAGAGAGATCATCAGCACGGCGAAGAGCGAGACGAAGATGCTAGCTCCGACGATCAATGGATCCGATCGCTTCGCGGGGTTGCCATGCGTCAATGATGCAGTCGAAGCAGTGAGGTCCTGCACTTCGGCCTCACTTTGCGGAAAGAAGACCAGGAACAGCAGGACGATGATCATGAATGATGTGAATTGCACTCCAATTTGCGCCACTCCCAGAAGTGCAGCCGCACAGGCTCCACCTTCCAGCTCTTTGCAGCAGGCCATATCTCGTCGGCTGGTGGGTAGGACAAGAATGTTCGCAATAGCAGCGATGGAGCTGATGCCGCCGAGCAGCACCCACCATGGTGAGAGACCTTCGGACGAGCGTCGAGAGAAGATCTTGTAGTGTTGCGGGAGGTAGGAGATGAGAATGCCGATTACCAGGACGCTGGCGAGGGTAACGGGGAACCAGTGAGGGTGGGCGAGATGCTCGCAGCGTGGGTGGACGGCGTCGTCCATGGCGAGAGACATGGCGGCGTTGGTGGTGGTTGTAGGTGGAGAGAGTGTTGTTCTCACATGGTGATGTTTGTTGTTTGAAGGAAGAAGAGACGAGGAAGAAGAAAGAGGTTGGAACTTTGGAAGCTGCAGCTGAGCATCATCATCACGCTTGACAAGGTTGCGGATGATCGACCGGGTAGAAGCGAGAACGTGGGGGAAGTCGAGCCTCAATTTTGACCAAGTCCCCCGCCGAATGGTGAGTGAGTGAAATGTCTCTACACCACATCTTGGTCTTGTCGGAAGGTCTCGTCGGAAGGTCTCGTAGACACCATGGGAGACTCATATCTCCTTCAGCTCCCTCAGGAGATACTCCTGCTATGGCACGCTCATCGGACCGAGATCCTCATCTCAGCAGGCTTCCTCGTCGCTATTGTGCGACTGACACTGCATTGGAGAAGCACGAAGACCAAGGCCATCTTGACTCCGCCGCTCGGGTCTCCTGTCGCCGAGAAGCCGATACGATTTCCGGATGTCGTTCGACAGAAGATAGCGCCGAAAGCACAGGCTGTCAAGGCGAATGGACCTCGTCGAGTCAAAGGTGTGAAGAAGCTCAAGAAGCAAGAGCAAGCAAAGGATGAACGACCCCCAATCGACAAGATCCAACCATACATCTTCTACTTTACCCTTGGAGGCTCAACGAAAGCATACGCCGAAAAGCTTGCCGAGTCCTACATCCTCCCAGATGCCGAAGACCGCGTCCTGCCACCCGAGGTACACGACTTGACCGACATCGACTACGACGACTTCTTCATATCACCGCCCAAGTATGACAGTCCAGGCACCGCCGCTTTCTACACGATCCTCATTCCATCTTACAACATCGACACCGAGTTACACAACTTCCTCTCTCACCTTCAAGAAACGCATCATGACTTCCGAATCGATACCGCACCCTTGCAGACACTGGCAGGATACAGTGTGTTTGGCTTTGGAGACATGCAAGAGTGGCCGACAGAACAAGAAGGATATTGTGTGCAGGCGATTGAGGTGGACAAATGGATGGCAAAGTTGACAGGCAAGAAGAGAGCATTCCCATTGGGCATGGGAGATGTCAAGGATGATGTCGAGTTGAGGTTGGAAGAGTGGCGGAGGGGAGTGCAGGCCATCGTCGACGATCTGAGCCAAGGGAAGGGATTGGGGGAGGGTGTCCCTGGAAGCGGAGATCCGGTCGAGAGCGGAGACGAGGCCGACGAAGAGTACGACGATGGAGAGACACTGATCACAACCACCGCGGATCTTGAAGACATCCGGGCACCCATTCCAGTCGATTTCACAACGTCTACCAAGAAGTCCTCCTCCACCACCACCACCGGCCCTCCAAAGGCAATGGTCCCAGTAAACTCACCTACCTTCAATTCCCTCACCAAACAAGGCTACTCCATAATCGGCACCCACTCGGGCGTCAAAATCTGCCGCTGGACCAAATCCGCCCTTCGCGGTCGCGGCTCCTGCTACAAGTACTCCTTCTACGGCATCGCCTCTCACCGCTGCATGGAAGCCACTCCCTCTCTCTCCTGCTCAAATAAATGCGTCTTCTGCTGGCGCCACGGCTCGAATCCCGTCGGCACAACCTGGCGCTGGCAAGTCGACCCACCCGAGCAAATCTTCGAGGGTATCCTCGCGGCCCACTACAAGAAGATCAAGTCTCTCCGCGGCGTGCCCGGCGTACGATCCGAGCGTTTCGCTGAAGCCATGCGCGTCCGCCACTGCGCTTTGAGTCTCGTCGGCGAACCGATCTTCTACCCACACATCAACCAACTCCTGGCGATGCTCCACGCACAACACATCTCATCCTTTCTCGTCTGCAACGCGCAACATCCCGCCCATCTCGCGGCTCTCGGACCCGTGACACAACTCTACGTTTCCATCGATGCTTCGAACCGCGACTCGTTACGGAAAATCGACCGTCCTTTACATCGAGACTTCTGGGAACGTTTCTGCGATTGCATGGACATCTTGCGAGCGAAGCGCTACTCCCACCGCACTGTCTTCCGCCTCACGCTCGTCAAGGGTTTCAACATCGCGGACGAAGTCGCGGGATACGCAGATCTCGTGCAGCGCGCACGACCGGGTTTCATCGAAGTCAAAGGCGTGACATACTGCGGGACATCCACCTCCGCCGGCGCGGGGCTGAGTATGGCCAACGTTCCCTTCTGGGAAGAAGTGCAAGAATTCGTACTCGCGTTGGCGGCGGAGTTGAAGACGAGGGGTGTGCAGAATGATGGCATGGAGTATGGACTTGCGGCGGAACATCAGCATAGTTGCTGTGTGTTGCTGGCGGACAAGGAGAGGTTCTACCGGGAGAACGCTGTTGGAAAGGGCAAGTGGCATACACTGATTGACTACGAAAAGTTCTTCAAGCTGGTGGAGAGGGGTAGGGAGTTCAAAGCGGAAGACTATGTGAGCGATGAGCCGACGGCGGAGTGGGCTGGTTGGGGAAGGGGTGGGTTTGATCCGAGGGATGTGAGGGTTGATCGGAAGGGGAGGCCAGTTGAGCAGAAAGACGAGGGGAGGATTGTGGAGATATGAGTCGCTATCTGAGAGGTATCAGTACTATATCATCTACAACTACAATCGTCCTCCATGACACCAATGTGTTCGTCTTGGCATTGTTTCATGGCAGCTGTGGAATCGCACCTGCAGTACCTTGATGGACATGGTTTAACCTCGTCGACCGACTTCACTTCTCCATCGAACATCCATCTTTCATTTTCCGAGTTCCTAGGCAGATCCCGATCACATTGACCACGTCATCTCGCCTGGACTTACCGATGTAGACGGACGGAATCCCGGCTGTGACTTCTCCCCAAATGTCGGACATGGCCAATCCCAGCACTCGTTGACAATCTGATATTATTCCATCAAAAGTCCGAGGGTCGTCCGATGTTCTGAACACTTGTACCATCCGGAGAAGATGTCGTCGGCTACGAGCCTACAAGGCAGAGGGAGAGACCCTTCCTCCGACCATATACGCTACCTCCCGTACGACAACACAGCCACCCCACCTCGCAGTACAAGCTTCCATAAGAAGTGCAGATACAGACGGCCGATCCACGTCAGCAGCTGTCAAATGAAAGCTACCACTCCAGCGGGGAACGATTGCCAAACTTGGTGTCATCGCAGCCAGCGGTTCCCCGACCTTTAGTATAAGCACCTTGGCCGTTCACCACAGCCCCGACTAGTGATCAGTCAGCGACCCTCATAGAGCAATCCCCGTTGGGCCGAGCTCTGAGACTCTGGCCAGCTCACTATTACGTCGGCGGGTTGACTTCTTTCCGACGTCACTTCTGTCTCTTTGACTCTTCTTTGATATATACCCAAATCGCCAACATGTCGACGACTAACACAGCTCCCGCTTTTGGTCTGGACTTGATCAACCAGGCGCCAGAGGTCAGATGGCATATCTCGCCGACATGAGACCAGATCCAAGGCTAACACCTATCACAGGGCACAAAGTTATGGGTACGACCACAAGTCGCATCGAGAAAAGCAGGATCCGACCTGACCATTCCCAGCTCCTCCACTGCGGCAACCTCGAAGCCGACCAAGGCTGGTTCACCCGCGGAGGCGGCACAAGCACAGCATCAAACCCCAAACCCGAATCTCAACGCCGCAAAGTCGTAATCATCTGCGTGCTGATCGAGCATCCAACCGAAGGCCTCATTCTCTTCGAAACCGGCGGCGGAGAGAACTATCCTGAAGGTACGCCACACTACCCTGTTCTCTTCCGCTCTTCCACTGACGCCTCCCTTCACAGTCTGGGGCGCCCCTCTAAACGACATCTTCGCCCGCGTCGACTACCAAACCGACCACGAACTCCCCACTCAAATCGCCAAAACGGGCCACTCCATCAAAGACGTCAAAGCCGTAATCATGGGCCACCTGCACCTCGACCACGCCGGAGGTCTGGAGCACTTCAAAGGCACCGACGTGCCAATCTACGTGCACGAAAAGGAACTCAAACACGCGTATCACTCCGTCGCGACGAAGAGCGATATTGGCGTGTATTTACCCAAGGATTTGGGGTTTGATCTGAACTGGAAGAGTTTCTATGGAGACTTCTTGGAATTGGCGCCGGGGATTAATTTGAGGCATTCTCCGGGGCAAGTAAACCGAAGAGCAGAAGGCCTGCAGCTGTCCGAGATTGTCTCTCGGGCTATGCTGGCGTGTCTCAGCCGCCTGCCCTTATACCATCTGTGTCCGAATCACTGCTGACTCTTCCGTCGTTCTGTTTTAGGCATACGCCGGGGCTGTGTATTATGCAGGTGGGTTGAGATGATGTGCAGAGTCGATTGGAGAGAGGAACGGCGACTAATGAAGATGTGTAGGTCAACTTGAAGGAGAGTGGAACCTGGATCTTCACGACGGATCAGTACCATGTTGCTGAGAACTACGAGAGTGGTCAGCCATCCCCTGATATTCTTCCCGATGGCAGCATACTTACAACTCCCATCCAGGTGTCCCTCAAGGCTGGCTGGCCCGCGATCACGACGACTGGATCCGTTCGCACCAGATGATCACCTCGTTGCAGAAGGTAGCACTCCATCTCCCTATCTTCGATCTCGAGACTCTCAAGATACTGACGAGATTGCGCTGCAGCGAACAAACGGCAAGCTCGTCTTCGGGCACTGTGGCGATACGCTGGCGAAGTACCAGATCGCGCCGCACACTTACACTTAGAACGCTTGCCGTGTATTATACTCCACTTGACTTCGCCCACTGTCCACCTCACTCTGCCAGCTGATCCTCCCAGAAACACAAACATCTCACCTCAATGCACTGCCTCGTCCCAAAGTCCTCCTCCTCCGTGTCGGCAACGGTCGAGGGTCTTCAAACTGCTGCTGCCGCCATGTTCGATCATCCGGGGAAAGCTGCGGAGACATTTCTCAATCGCAGCTTGCTTTTCAGTGAGAATGAAAGGTGCCAGATGATTGTCCGTCGGTCTGATGCGCTGATGAGGAAGCTCAGTCCCATTTCCGTCGTTTTAGTAGCCGAGGGTTCTCGCTCCCGACCTTGTGCTTTATGCGAGTTCCAACCTGCTACGGCCACGGTGCTGGAAGATCGCTTCGAGGTCCGTCTCCGTCTATGAGCGAGATATACGCTACGCTTCGGCAGCGTATCGGGTGCACAGGCCGGCGACGATGATCAGTCTAAGAGTTCTTTCTCTCAAAGGACAGCAGGAGATGAAAGGGCTGATTTGGACAGCCGCTGTGATGCATTTGTTGAGTAAAAGACAGAAGAGTCAAGGTCTTCGCGCGGAATTGACAGAAGGGCCGAAAGCGGCAGGAGCAGCGGCCAAGGCCCGAGGTCCGGAAAGCTTAAGTCTCAAGTGATTCTTTTTGATGAGCGATGACTTCTACCTCCCGTCAACTTACACGAATATGTCTTCACAGCTGATATGAATGCACTGGAGCTTGCTTGAAAGCAGTCAAGCAATATCTCCCGGCCAGCAGGCTCTTCCCAGACCGACATCATGACCGACCCACCAGATTCTCGCAAACCTTCCTCCTCGGTCAACCATGAGTTCCCAGATCCTCCAAAAGGACCTCTACCGACCACCATTCATGGAAACACCATTGAGCCGGACCTCACTTCAACGAACCTCAACAGAATCTACCACTCCCTCGACCGCCGCATCATCCCTCCCTTCTGGCTCCTCTACTTCCTCTGCTCCGCCGTCCGCTCCAACCCAGGCCTGGCCCAAACCATGAACCTCTCCTCCTCCCACGACATCTCCTCCGTCCTCAGCCTCACCCCACACAAACTCTCCACCGGTCTAGCGCTCTTCTACGTCGCGTACGTCATCTTCGAGTTACCCTCCAACTTGGCCATGTCTCGACTCTCGCCCAGCTTGTGGTTGGCGAGGATCGTGATCAGTGTTGGAGTGATCGGCATCGCGATGGTGGGTATGAAGAATGTCGCGGGGTATTATGTTCTTCGATTTTTGCTGGGTGTGGTGGAGGCGGGAATGTGGCCGGGTATGAGTTTGTATTTGACGTTGTTTTATCCGACGCATCGGATGGCGAAGAGGGTCGGGTGGTATTTCACTGCTAGTCAGGTGAGTGCGGCGGTGGTTGGGTTGGTGAGTGCTGGGTTTCAGAAGATGGATGGGTTGGGAGGTTTGGAGGGGTTTCGGTGGATGTTTCTCTTATGGGGATTGGTGACTTTTGTGGTTGGTGTTGGGCTGCTGTGGTGGTTGCCGGATCGACCTGCTGTTCCCGGCGAGGAGAAGGAAGTGAGGAGGGACGGGTGGAGGAGATGGATCCCGAGACGTAAGCCGGCGCTGGAGGGTGAGGATGCGAGAGCCCACTATGAGGAGCTGAGCATGGCGTATGCGAGGACGAAGTGGACGCTTCGAGACTTGTGGGCGGTGATGGTCGACTGGAGATTCTGGCCGTTGTTGATCATGTACTTCGGAGTAGTGGGCGTCGGGAATGGAGTGCAGAGCTACGGAACCGTGATCTTGAGAGCGATCAACCCCGGATTCAGTGGCGTGGAGTTGAGTCTGCTGTGTGCCCCTTCCACCACTCTCCTCCTTGATACCACCAGACTGACAATACTTCCCAGATACGCTCCAATCTGGATCTGCGACCTCATAGGCATTCTCTGCATAACGCCAATTTCCGACCGCTTCCACCGACAACGCGCCTTATGGTTCACCGTCCCTACACTCCTCCAAATCACCGGCCTACTCATCGCGACCTATGCGACCTCCGCACGCTGGGCGCAATACTTCGGCCTGCTCCTCGTGGGCTTCGGTCTCGGTCCCACCGTACCCATAACCATGACCTGGACCGCCGAGATCTTCCAGCCGCGTCATGGCGAGATCGGCGTTGCGGCCGCAGGTGCGCTGGTGTCCGGGCTGGGAAATTTGGGGTCTGTGGTGACGAATTATGCGCTGTTTGCGGGGTGGCCGGAGGATAAGGCGAGGACGCCGGTGTATTTGGGGAGTAACTGGGTGATGATTGGGATTTTGGTGGTTAGTATTGTGGCGAGCTGGACGATGGAGCTGTTGTTAAGAGTGGTGGATGGGAAGGGGAGGGATGTGAAGAGGAAAGTCAGTAGTTGAATGAGCTGAAGAGTTGATCTTGAAAATCCTGATCAGAGGGTGGTCGTCTGGAACTCCATCTGTCAGCTTCCCAGAAGTCAAGAGTGGGTTTTCCGGTGCCTCACCCGATGACGAAGAAGCAGAAAGTCCTTCGATTGGAGTGCGTCCTAGCAGTGTCCTTTTCGTGTTTCGACAACCACCGCGACCGCACTTCCTCGTACATAGGAGCTGTTGACAACAAATTGCATATTCAATGTCACTTCCTCGATGCGGAGTTGAGATTCGTCTTTACATTCACACGGCTTTTCGCCTTCCTTGTTCTTCCTCTTCTAAATACAGGTATTGAACACAGCAATCATACAGCATGCTCTTTCTTCTTTCCGATGGTCCAGACAAGGCATGCGATCGCAATCGTCGAGAAGAGGTGTGTGTTCCGGGTCGCGGTCGATAATGTTACAATGGGTATGCGGCGAGAATTCGTTCGCTATTGGCGGTGTTTACTCGTTGATCTTTGCGAGAATGCTGCAATGTCTCTGTCAGCTTTCAAAACCTCGAATCATATGCCGATGCATTCATCACTCACTCGTGGTCCCGGAAGATGGAGAACTCCTCCTCGCCGACCTTGATCGGACTTCCGCCGAACTGATTCCAATGTCAGCAGTTGTCGTTCATTGAAATCTATCTCATCGTCGTAGCCGTACCTGAGGAATCAACACACGGTCACCCGCGCTCACACCCATTGGTATCCTCTTTCCGTCCTTGTCCATCATGCCTGGTCCGACAGCCAACACCTTTGCTTCGTTGAGCTCCTTGACGGCTGTCTCTGGGAGATAGATTCCGCCGGCAGTCTTGGCCTGCATCTTCGCGCGCTGGACGAGCACGCGGTCCAGGAGAGGTGCGAGGGACTTGATGGATTTGATGGCGGTAGACTGTAAGGGATCGCATTAGACTTGCGGCGAGCTTCCTGAGTGATGCAGACTCACCATGATGATGACAGGAGGACCTGAAGCTGCTGAAAACGGTGGAGTAGGTTTCGGGAGTGTTCAATGGGTTGTTGTAGAAGAGTGGTGGTGGTGATGAGAAGGGAAGAATTTCTAGAAAGCTCCAAGTCGAGTACAGACAGCTTCATGCCGAATTAACCGGACATCCGGACTCCGGGTAACTCTCGACCGGTCCTCAATCTGGACTTCACTCCACTTCTGCTATTGCTCTCCCTCGGACACATCAACAACATCAATGCTGCATGTCGTCCGCTATCAAGGACTTCAATAGCAGTCCACTGACATGTATAGCATCCACGGCAATTGGTCGTGAGCCTTCTGTTGAACGAACCGCCAGCAACCGGAAGCCTGGGCGCGGCGAACACATCACGAAGGCTCAATTCACGCCAGATGGGACGACCATTATCGCTCAGCGCGATGACCACCATCTGAAGACCTTTGTACTTCCGACAAATTTGCTGGAAGAAGAGCATCAACCTCATCATTTGACGGCCTATGCAACCCACAAGTCCGCGACCGAAATCCAGGATTTCGCCATATTCCCCGGCTTCGACCTTTCGGATCTATCCACCACCTATGTCTTATGCGGCGACAACGACCAGCCAACCTCTCTCCGGCACGTCTGCGACTGGACCCAGACGCAAGCGAAGTATCCGCTCGTCAATGACAGAACCGAAGCACACTATCCGCCGCGCACGCTTCACTTCATCAACAATGGCTCCCACTTCCTGGTGGGCACTCACAATAACCTCGCCGTGTTCGATATCGCTCGCTACAATGCCGGCCCGGTCTCTTTGTTGCAGCTCAAACCTCGGAAAGGCACGTATAACGGCATGCCGCTCACTCGTAAAGCTTACGTGAGTGCTCTGGCGACAAGCGTGAATGGAGTCCTCGCATTAGGCACGACCGAGTCGGAGATTGCTCTCTATGATTACTCGGGCATGGGAGAACGTACGGCCGTATTCAACTTGGATCAATACAGAGGGACGGGAGTCAGCGTTTTGAAGTGGAGCCCGTGCGGCAAGTATCTGCTCGTTGCCGAACGGCGTTCGGACGAGATACAAGTGTACGATATTCGCGATACGCGGAAGCACGTTTCCACTCTCATTGGACGTGCGGGAGACACCAATCAGCGCCTGGGACTCGATGTCGTGCATACTATGGGAGACGGCTATGAGCTCTGGGCTGGGGGTATGGATGGTGTGGTCCGCATGTGGCATGACCCTGGATCAAAAGAGGGAGAATGTCCACCGAATGAAGAGTTGAAGGTCCATGAAGGTAAGCGAATCACCATCAGTTACGATCGGATGACGATCGCTGACTGTAGAGATCCAGCTCCGGTGACCAGCACAATCTGGCATCCCTCCACCTCGATCCTCGCAACTTCTGCCGGGAGCCGCTACAACATGTATGAAGACGAGCAGGATACTCCGGGCGACATCGAGAATTCTTTGAGGGTCCACACGGTAGGACCGTCGAACGAAGCACCTCTTTCTTACTTCCTCTCATCCGACGGGACTCATGTCTTCCACTCCGCCCTCCACGTGAGATAGGCGTCGCTCTCGCTTTCTGCCCACCTCCCTTGGGAGGAAGCGAATTTGCTTTTCGTCCTTTTCCTGAGCGCGAGCCGGGCTTATTCTTGGACCTCATTAGTCTTCAACGTCGCGCGGTAAGTCCATCTCCCTCTCAATTCCTGCTCACTTTACGCATTCAACATTTCTGCTATCTGTTCGATAATTTGCCAGGCATGGTCGTCCCGCGACAAAAAGTTCTTCATTGAGAATGGCATGGCTGTGGCGATCGTTCAAACCGGATCATAACATTGGAGGCACGTTTGAACTCAACATTAACAAAGCTATCCGCGCCAACGGTCAAGAATGAACAGCACCCGGCTTGCTACAAGTACACACCGTACGAACACTAAACGAAAACTTTTGCTCTCCTCCGCGGCCGATGGCGGACGTCACATTCCTGCCTGCCATCTCTGCAAGACCGGTCAAACCCCATCGTGACCTCTGCTGTGGACACGAACCTCCGTCGATTCCGCGGCTGCGGCCCACTCGTCGGGAGCGCCGCCGACAATTCGTCTTCCTCAATCGCACTTCGCAACACCATTGCCCCACTTCGGGTCGCAGGTCTTGACATTGTACGGCTCCTTGCAAACATGATCCTGTAGAAGACGAGGCCATTAGCAAAGGCGGACTCTTGAGGAAGTGGATCGGGAAACGTACTTTGTCGCATGGAACGATGAGGCTCATATCGCTGTTGGCGCAATTTCCGGGTCCTATTGCGCCTTCGTTAGGCGGTATGCATTTCTGCAGTTCGTCAGCAACAGCGTGGTCTCAAGAGGCACGAGTTGACTCACGAAGACGGGCGTGGTCGCGGCTGAAGCCATGGCGAGATGGAGGAAAATGCTGAAGATCTGCATGGTGTTTGCAGTCTGTGTGCGGCGGTGGGCTTGTTTCGTGAGAGGAAGAGGAAGCTTCTGTCCGAGAAGGACGTCAACTTATATCTCAACGATTCGAGGCTGTCTGAGGGCTTCGTGAGCGCAAAAGTCGATACGAAGACATCATCGATTCCCGGACCCGGCGGCCAGCCTCCTTGCTTGTCGGGCATTCATCGCGCTTATCCCGCAGCGTTCGTATGGTTGAAGTCATCGCCGCGAGTGCGGGCGAATCTCCGAAAATCTGGTTGAGGAAGCCCATTTATCGGCATAACCAGGATATCCATGCATGGAGAGCTCTGAAAGTCGACATTTTCACGAATTTGACTCTCTCGAAAATACCTCAGCTGCTCCATTGGGCATTCGCTGTCCCGAGTCATCGGATCTTCCAACTGCTTTTGTCAGGATGATGGTCAATGCGACATGAACGCTATCGAAGTCTCGCGATAGAGCGCGATTTCACGCAAGTTCATGCAACGCATCGGGAGATTGACCTCATGCTCGAGGCTCAGCGATTGATGTTCAGTACAGCAGCCGGATCGGATTTCCAATTGAGTTTACCAGGTAGTAAATTCTGCATACGGCATCGGATCGGATCTGTTTGCGGATCCTACTTCCGCTCACAGGGACGAAGCGGATGTGATTCCGGTATGTCCGTCCTCTACATCCTGGAGCATTTCATGATTCCATGTTCTGTTCCTGACTAGAACATTGCAAATGAAGGCATAGAACTACAAGATCGACATCGGAGCACCATCTTTGCAGGCTCGAGCGCAATCGAGGATTGAGATCAATCGATCTCATCTCAACCCTGAGTATGGCCGTTCCATTGGATGCTGAATTGTTTTTCGTTCGATGAGCTCAATGCTGAGCGGGCTTTCAGTATTGAAAAGTCGAAGATGGCATGGCGCGGCATGAGCAGTATGAGCATTCTAGATATCTGAACCTCGCCCGAAACTCCAACCTCCCATTGAAAGGACATTACATACGCTGTACTCTGCGTCTGCGGCTGACTCTCCCCTGTCTCCCTTACGATGTCCGCCGTCGATCACAGCTTCACGGAGCAGTCCGCAGAAACCATTAAATTATAAGCCCTCCGCACTGTTGGCCACCCCTGGCGCCCATCCGCGGTGATCCGTCCAATGTGCGAAGAAGCTGCATGTTTCCTGCCAGTCGCATGGTCACAACGCATCGACCGAGCTATTCCGGGCTGCCGCGGACGACATGGTACAGGGCTACAATGTAATCGTGACAAGTAGCAAACGATCAGAGCCCCGTATGAGGTTCATCGGAAGGGTGACTCCGCAAGGCTGATGGCCGGGATCGCAGGGCAGTCAGCCAATCCGACCCTAGACATAGCCCCTTGACGCCCACCACCGGTGACTCGCCCGATGTGCCAATGCGCTGTACAAGAAAAGCGAAATAGCGCTCAAGGTCGGAGACTCGATCGATGCTCGTTGAGCGCAGGGATCGGTAGTACGTCGAGGTCCTGCTGGCTCAGGAGCGCTCCCAACGTCAAACACAAATTCTTGCTAGATATTTTCCATGAGTCCGTACGCCTTCCCGTGCGGTGCATGGTCGTTCAGGAGGCTGTCATCACTGCCTTTAGAGTTCATTGAGCAGAAAGGTCACGTTCCTTCACTGGCGCCGCAGCGTGTGTTCGAGACCGTAGACTCAACAGTGATCCACAGCGTAAGAAGTTCGCCGAAGCAGCCCAAGAGCATGAAGCATCCGAAGCCACGGAGATATCATGTTCTCTACATGAGAGAAAAGAGCACTACATTCCACTCTCACTCCCACCAACCTGACTGCTCGCGCTGCCACCTCCCTTCACCACAGGCACATGCCTCAACCTCTTCCTGCCATTACTCTTGTAACCCAGCACGATATCTCCACCTCCGCGCCAAATATGCGACCGGATCGTTGCGAGGGTCATGGTAGACGGGACGAGCTACAGACACGTCAGTAATCAGCCCATCTAAAGAGAGGTTTAAGAGGGCAGGAAAAACCTACCTGTCCTTGGCACCAAAGTTCAAGGTACTCCTCAGGTCGCAACTTCTCTTCCGTCTCGCCATCCACTTCCTCGCCATCCCGCTGGGTCTCGCCCTCCATCGTGCCCACGCTACCAACTCTTGCTGCTGTACTGATCCTACCCGAACCCTCGATCCGCTCAGCCACGTACCCCGCAATCTTCCTCGCTCTCAACATGCGGTTCGCATTAAGTCGATTACCTCCTTCGCCCGGAGCCACCACGCCGGGCAATTTCATCCACGCAACCGCAGCTCCACTTCCATCGACCAGTCCTTCCGCCTCACTGCGACCCTTCGTCTCGACTTCCATCGCCTCAAGCACAAAAGATATCTTCACCACTTCCTTCCCACCTACCAATCCGCGAAGGAGGACTTCTCCAAGCCAGCCTGGAGCTACCTTTTCGACATCGTCGACCATGGCGTGGAGCTGACCAACGGTACCTTCGAAAAGGTCGGCGACTCCACCAGCCTCCGGTCTATCCTCTTGGATCAAGATGGTCGTCTCCTTCGGCGGGAACAGGCGAGGCAATTCGCTCACAGGCGCGGGTGTGATCAAGCTCTGCAGGCTCACGGGTCCAGGCGGCGGTACAGGCAAGCCATTAGCAAAAGCCGTAGCGGCCGACGCTTGTTGCTCTAGGGAATCTAAATACGCATATCGGATCTTTTGCAACGTGCCGTTTAGAGATTCATCAACAGGACGTAAGTTGTTAGGAGTAGGATCAGTAGTATGGGAAGTCTGAGAGTGGCTGTCGGTGTCGGTCGGAGATTTGAGTTCCTCGGTCGGTTTTGCGGCGGAGTCATTGGTCTGGATGCGAGTGATTTTCTTCATGCCGGAGGCGAAGGAGGACATTCCCATATTGCCCATGCGGAATTTCTTGCCGAATAGCCCTGCCTCTTTGCCACCAGGTGTTGTTGGAGTATTAAGCGTGTCGGCTGTGGGTGTCGATGGATCTTCAGTCCCAGGAGTGGTGGCGGGTTGAGAGGTAGCGGCGGGTGTGGTGAGCTCCGCCGAAGCGATGCGGGATGTAGAGAAGTAGTCGGGAGCACGATCGGCGGATGTGCGGTCTCGAGAAGATGTCGAAGTGCGGAGCGTATCATTTGGTGCTGACTCTTCAGTCGTCGAGGCTAGAGTGGTTGGGATGATTTTTGTATGCGTGGGAGAATTTGCAGGTCCTGGCGTGGCGAGATCAATGTTCCAGCCGGGCGTTACAGGAACCGCATTTCCATTGATACCAGGCTTTAGTGTTGTCGTGGACTGCGCAGCGGACGAGCCAGTGTGCCAACCGTTGGTTCCTCCTGACGGCATCTGGATGCTCAAGGGTGCGCCTTCACGTTGAAGCGTCTGCTTCGTAGGCGCGTTGATGAGTTGGTTCCGCAGCACTTCATCCCTTCGGATCTCTTCTTGTATCAGACCGTCAAACAGATATCTCAGCACCCACTTTCCAAGATTCACTCGTTGATCCTCCTTGAACTCCGCGTCCGCGTCCAAATCCAATTCGTCTGCATACATCTCCGCATCAAAGCAGGTATTCTCTTCCAAAATCACGGCGACGCTACCAGTCCGCGTATCCACAGTACACCAGTTCGCCACTGTCGCCGTCGTTGTCACTTCATCTTTGACGTCCTCGATGTGACGCTTACCATATGATCGTATCGGAACGCACTTCAGTAGATCCCACATTACGACTTCTCCGGCGGTGTCCATCGTCAGCACACGCTTCCTGTCGTTCAATAATGCGTGCTTGATCAGTCCGTTTTGACCCTCGACTGAGTATTCCGGCTGTGCTCGTACAGGTTGTAAGACCATCGCATCAAGGATTGGAGCGTCCAATGTCGCGCGCTTTGCCGAGGGCGACTCGCTGTCAGCGATCATCGGCGCCGGGAAGAACGCCGTATTGCTCAGTCGTAGCATGTGTTTGAGAGGGATCCTTCGTTTGCCGGTATTGTTGCCAGTGGGGGAGGTGGTCTGCGCTAGTGGTGATGTGTTTGGTTTCTCGGTCAGAACCATTGAGTATCTCTTCGCTGAGCTCCGTCGATGCGTGTTGTAGTTCTCCGGCACGTCAATCTCGGCATTGTCGGTGCAGACATCCCGCCATCGGTTGATGCTTGGTCGACTTGTGGCCGTCCAGATCCGGTCTCCGGCTGCCACCACTTTGTGTACTCCCTCGTGCTCTTGACAGACCGCTACAGACAACCCTTCATCCAGCTCAATGGTGTTCCTGGTATCCGTCTTGGCCACAAGTCCGTTCTTGTCACTTGAGTATACTACCGACAGGTCCGGATCCGAGGAGAATAAGGACCACACGCTCGCGTCGTGCATTGTCAACGTGAACATGCACCGTCCAGCGATCGTACTCCACACCTTGACCGTCCGATCACTACTGGCCGTCATGATCGTGGTGCCGTCCTCACTGATCAGAATATCCCTCACATTGTCCGTATGTCCCACCAGCTTCGTCGTTCTCTGTCCCGTCCGACTGTCCCATACCCTCACAGTTTTCTCCGGTCCTCCACTCGCCAATAATGATGTCGTCGCCGCCAATGCATATACACTGCCCTTCTCTTTCGACTGCATGGAGCCAGCCTCATCCTCGCCCACATCTATGCTCAGCTTTTGCCCAGCACCATTCAGATCCCAGACGCAGATCTTGCGATCCAAGCCTCCACTCGCGACCCAATCGCATGTTGAAGAGGGCACAGCCAAAGTCTTGACATAATCGCTATGTAGTCCAATCGTCTGCGGCGGTAGTTTGTCCTCCCCAGCAGGCCTCCACACCTTTACCGTGATATCCGACGACGCAGATACCAGCGCTTGATTATTCTGGGCCAGAGCAATATCATTGATCCAGTGTGTATGCGCCTGCACTTGCTGGCGGAAAGTCGTGGCGGTGGCTTCGGCGGCGGATTTCGCGTCGTATTCGGAGGTTGTATTGGTTTGCAGGTCGAGGTGAAGATCCCAAGCGCAGATGACACCGTCGCGACCGCCAGAGTAGAGTAAGGAGGATTTGGGATCGACGGCGAGGCCATTGACGCCTAGACGGTGGCCGTGGGTGGTGGACGAGCCAGCGAGGGGGAGGACATAAGATATGCGTTGTTTGGCCTTCTTCGCCATTGCGGTCGGTGGAGCCGCTCAGAGCGGAGAGTGAGGGAGGTCGTGTATCTGGAGGTCGTCTGGTGGGAGTATGTCGTCGGTACCTCCACTTGGTGCGCGTGGGGCTGGGGAGTGGGGGAAGGATCAGAGGATAAGACGGGCAATGTTATGCAGGCATATGTGGTATAATACAGCCGCAAGCGCGGAAAGGAATAACAATGCCAAAATTGGATGTCCGATTGGTATGAGATGCAGTAATGTACAGAAGGCACGAATTATATACGGTAGCTATCGGTGCGATAGAAATATATCGGCACAGCAGTCTAGAGGCCCAAGTAAGCTGTTCACTGCCACGCGAGGTGACGCACTGCCGGGATCCGAGCGCGTGGGGCCGGAGTCTAAATCGAGCAGTGTCTCCGGTGGGGAAGATCGAAGAAATGTCAACCGTCTGGACGTAACTGAGAATATCGTTACGGGTCTTTCGATATGTCTGGAACGAGATGAGCAAACTGCGGCAGCAATAGCTTGGGAAGCGGCTGGGTTGTATCAGAGCTGTCGGACGTATCGACAAGGTGATTCGCACCACCGCAGAGTCAATACGACGACATTGTTGACCATCCGGTGGAGCTTGACAACATCAAGACTGGCCAGAATGACTGTCACATGCCAAAGTCTGTTGAGATTCACTTCCACCCGGCTCCTTCCCCATCAAGCATTCGTGCTGTCTGTTTTGATGAGCTAGTGCCTCAGGCAGCAGTGCATATCTCTCCATATACTACTACCATCTCAGGCTCTTCCTCTTCCATCCATCAAACAGTACTTTCATCTCTGAAGACCTCTCCCGAAGAGATGGCCTACTCCACCCACCTCCAAACCGCCCTCCTCGCTGTCCAACACTCCGCAACCCTAACGTCCCATCTCCAAAAGACCTCCCTCCCGACCGGCGCACTCTCCAAATCCGACTTCTCTCCCGTCACAATCGGCGACTTCGCCGTTCAAGCTCTACTCACCTGCTCCCTCCGCTCTGCCTTCCCCTCCGCAGCCTTCCTAGCCGAAGAATCCGCCACCGACTTGCGGGAGAACCCAGCACTCCTCGCGGCGGTCTTTACCCTGATCCAAGAATATGCCCCAGCCTTCATCTCATCCGGTCTGAGCGTGCCTTCGTCCGAGGGAGAAGTTCTGGAACTACTGGATCTTGGCGGTACGACTACTCGCTCGGACCAGGAGAGTCTATGGGTTTTCGATCCGATTGATGGCACGAAAACGTTTCTTACTGGGCAGCAGTATGCCATCAACTGCGCTTACCTCGAGCATGGAGTCGAGAAAATTGGGATCATTGGGTGTCCGAACTTGGCAATGTCTACTCTCGACCCTTCTACTCCGGCTCCGAGCGAGGATGCCATTGACCCTTCGGGCTTGGGATGTGTGATTCATGCTGTGCGAGGGGAGGGGACGTGGGTACGGCCGCTGCGGAGAGATGGAGTGTTGAAAGAGCCAACGAGAGTGCCGAGACATGGCGATGAGAGGCAGGTGAAGGATTTGGTGTGGTCAGATTGCGAAGGCTATACGTCCACAATCCTCGATCTCCACCGCCAAGTCGCGGCGAAACTGGGCACGCCATGGCCTGGTGTGGATTTGTTCAGTTCATTGATGAAGTATGCGGTTCTGGGCTTAGGGAGAGCGAGTGTGGTGGTGAGGATCTTCAAGTATACGAGCTGGAGGAGTAACATGTTCGTATCCCCTGCTGCTGTCCAATCGAGGCCGCTTCTCACATCGTTCATGCTGACATGTCCGCGAACAGGTGGGACCACGCAGGCGGTATCCTCATCTTCGAGGAAGCAGGTGGGAAAGTCACAGACCTGGACGGCAAGGCGATCGACTTCTCGCAAGGGAGGAAGATGGCTGCGAGTACGTATTGCCATCCGGTTCTCTGGTCTTGCAACTGTACTGACGTGCTTGCTTCTGCCAGACTGTGGCCTCGTCTGTGCCCCGTCCTCTGTGCATGCGCACGTACTGCAAGTCGCAAGAGATGTTCTAGAGAAGCATGGACCACTTCCGGAGACAAAACCCGTGGCCGCTTGAACGTGATCAATTTGCGCTGATAATGTCGTTACGCTGCATCTCAGCTTGTCTTTTCTTGCTGAACTCTGACCCAGATTGCCCGGCCGCTGAGCAAAGTCGAAGTCGCCATACTCAGGCCGACTATTAAGCTTGAAGCAGGAGTCCAACCAATTGCTGAGCCCGGGATGAGAAGGTCGCATGCGTCGGTCAATAGCGCCGTCAGGAGGTCCCACGAGAGTAGACGTTTTGATTCCGGCAGCGAAGCCGCGCCAGCGACCTCAGTAACGGAGGACTTTTCGTCGAGCATGGCAGTCGTCGTCGTCGTCGAATCCGGCGTTGAAGTGGTCGACGCACTATATACAGTCTTGCTCGGTGCGATGTTCGATATAGCAGCTGAGAAGAGCAAACTGTAAAGAGACAGAGTAATTGAAGCGCAGATAGCATAAAACCAGCATTTATTGGCTTCGAGCTGTACTCTCGTTCCCCAAGTGAAGCTTGTCACACCCATGGCGTTTGTCTATCCATCGAATACTGTCAGTCTTCATTCAAGAAGAAAAAACATGATGGTATGGTACGAACGATAGTCCACATCTCCAAGAAGAAGTACAGAGCTAAGAACGTCCATTTCGTGGTGTCGAGCAGGGTCGGTATGCTCATCGACAACGTCCCCTTTGCTGATGATTTCCCTTTCCCGGAAAGGGACTCCTGATCATCGCCTTCGATGCACTTCCGCGCGGCTACGCTGCATGAATACCATTTCAAAAGGCGAAAGTACCGGCGGCCTGTCCACGTTGATGGTCAGCTCTGTTGGGCACAAGGACACTCTCATCTAACATGTCCAAGCACCGAAACTCACCAAGAGCAAAATGTCCCTTCGCCCTCTTCCACCCTTCGAAGTGCGAGTGGAACGGCTGCAGGACTCCGAGCGCAATGGTACAGATCGCCTGTAAGAAACGCAGGCACTTTTCCAATCCTGCAGCGTCGCTTGTGTAGGCTGCAAGGCTGGCTAACATATCCGCCCGGAGGAGCGGCAAGGATTTGACACGGAATAAAGACGGAAGTGGTGGAGATGATGTGAAGGGATGCTTGATGAAAACATGGAAAGAAGGAGGTGCAATGTCGTTTGGTTGGGACGTGAAGACGTGATTTTGATGGCCGGCCTGCAGTCGAATTGAAGGGAATTTTGATGGGCAGGCGGCATCAATTTGATGGAAACTTTTCTGTCGTTCCATGCCCGGTACGTGAGGGAATCTATATTCCTATCTGTACTGGTCTCACGTCCAAGACCTTCCTCTAATTCTACGCGAAAACAAATTGAGCGCCTACTGTTGTATCATTTCAGGCCGTAAATCGTCGGCCTCAGTCCTCCCACCTCTCACTCACACCCTCCCAAAACTCCCGCTGTTCAGCTCCCCACTGATCAACTCCACTCTCGATACCATGACCCTTGTCTACTCCTCCAGCAGCCTCATCGTTGCCCCTTCCAAATACCAAGCTCCCCTCCTGTTTGCCAACATTCGGCCAAGTTGGCCTCTCAATGGCCTTCTTCCCGCTCAACGCATTCGGGTCGCCGGTGACTATGAAACTCGTCAAGTACGCATTGAACGTCCGGGCAAGAAAGTCGTGAGCCGGCGACACAGCACGAGAAGCAGGTGTCATGGTCTCGTAGAAGATCTGATCGCCATGGTTGGCGCCTGCTAGGACAGTGCGATTCAGAGCCCAGTGGTAGAGGTAGACTGGTGCATCCTTGGAGGATGAGAGGATTTTGGCGGTCTGGCGGACGGGCGTTACGTATGCATAGTGGCCATACGCCGCTTCGATACGTTTGAACTGAGGTCCAATGCCAAGTGAGGAAAGGTCACGGGTCTCAGTATATGGAGACTCTGGATTCGTGGCTGGATCCGGGTAGAGGTCGTTCAGCTTCTCCAGGTCCGATTTGGAGAGATGCGGCAGGAGGGACGCGAAGAAGTCGGTGAAGTCTCTCGAGGTAGAGGCTGATTTGGGGACGTACATCGATCCTTCGTTGGAGTTGAAGCCGGTGAGGAGGCGAACTTTGTGGTAGTTTCCCGATCGCAGGGCTTCGAGCGGACGACGGGAGATGATGTCGTTGTCGAGCACGGGTTGCCAGGCCCAGCGAAGGGACGGGTTGTAAGAGTCGAATACCGTCGTTTGTGCGCCTGTAACAGCGGATGAGGGTGCGGCGCGGAGACATGGAAGGACCTCGGCAGTAGGCTTGCCAGCACAGCCAACTTCATGAAGGAATTGGGTGAATTGCTCTTCGTGCAGGGCTGAGGTAGGTGGGTGCACCGCTCGCGAGATGGCGCTACCGGACTCGATGATGGCTTTGTTGAACAGCGTGCGTGGTTCGTTGATGTTCAGAATGTGGTGGCCGATGGAGTGCGCTCCTGCGGAGAGGCCAGCAACGGTCACATCGTTCGGATTGCCGCCGAAAGATTCGATGTTCTGCTGCACCCATTCGAGAACCACACGTTGGTCGTGAAGACCCAAGTTCAGAAGGCCTTCCTTTTCTGTCAGACCGCTGTTGAGGAATCCGAGGGCTCCAATTCTGTAATTGAAGCTGACCGCAATGAACGGCTCTTCTGACCAGGAAAGCATCGATGCAGTGTCGTGCATGGCCGCGAAGCCACGATTGTATGCGCCGCCATGAATGTAAACGAGAACAGGAAGCTTGGCAGTAGGGAAACTACCTCTCCAGCGGAAGATGTTCAACGACAAGCAATCCTCATCGGCCTTCAACCAAGGAGTGCCAGGAATGCGAAGCAGTTGCTTGCCAGGACATCTACAAGCAGAGTCAGTCATCGAAAAAGTCTTGATCGATCCGAACATCACTCTCACCTCGGAGAATACTCCGTCGCCTGGAAAGTGCCATTTCTGTTCTCGACCGGTACAGGCTTCGCAAACCTCAACTCGCCGACTGGTGGCTGCGCGTATGGAATTCCGAGGAAAGCTTCGATTGGCACAGGATGGTTCAAGTCATCCAGCACTGTTCCGACAAAGGTTCCTGCAGAGCTTTCGACTCTGGGGCCAGTCTCAATCGCCCAGCCGTCGAGCGTAAAGAAGTTCTGGAACGATTGTCGAGTATTGGCGTTGAGGTTGTACAGAGATAGGAAGGCGATCAGAGGAATGAAGAGGAGCGCCGACTTGGTTGATGGTCGTGTCGGTCGTCGTGTTGGCCGCGGTGGAGCGGGAAAGGAGGACTTCTCCATGCTGTCGATGATCTTGTAGTCTTGATGAAAGACCGAGTGGAGTGAGGTTGATGTAAGAAGGGACGTTCAAAGAGACGGGAAGGACGACCGAGAAGATCCTCGCACAACCAACCGTTCTGTGAGCCTGCTTTTGCCGCCCCTCAACGATAATTCGAAAAGATCTCACCTCATTCTCACCTGTTCATCCTCCACCACCGGACGTCGCACCGCAAACAAGTAAAAATTGGCGCCAATGCTCTGGAAGCGAGCAAAGCCAGGGTCGATCGTTCTCGCTTTCGGCGCTTGCTGACTCAGCTCATGCTTTTGCATGTGAGAACAACCTGGAAAGATTCACCTCTTCTTCTCTTTCCTTCTCCAAAACATCGACAAAAGTTTCGCCAGTCTCGGTCAACGAAGACCATCGCATGCGGTCCAGACTCTGCCCATGAGGTGGTCCCAAATCGCGCTGCTTGCTGGACTCTATTGACCGTGAAAAGAGGCCACATGGCAGAAACCGACTTGACCCGACATCGACGTGTAGCAGCGTTGATACCATCAACAGCATGCATATTGACATGCCGTTGAGCTTGGTAAGTGTGCTGTTTCGAAGATCTTGCAAGAATGTGTCCTTTATCCTCCAGTGAGTGCCCGGCCTGAGATGTCTTGCCCGAAGCACATTCGCCTATCGCACAGCGAGCGACAAGGATGTCCGATGCGGAGAGGAATAACAGTGCAGATAGCCGTTCCGATGTCTCGAGACGACGTCGATAAGGGTGGGTTTGGCTGATGCGAAGGAGGGGCATCGACGATATGGACAGTCATATAAGTACTTCCTTTTGCGACTGCGCGCGAGAATTCGCACCGCGATACATTCCGCCTGCCATGGCCTCCACCATCCAGGACATCATCTCTGAGGAGAAGAAGACCTCCATCCAGCGGACTATTTCCCCTCCCGACATCAAACAAGGCGAGATCGCTGACCGCGACCTCGACCAAGCCGAGATCTTCCTGCGCGACAACAACATTTCCGACGATGACCTCTCCGCCCTGCTCGCCGATGAAGCCGGCGTGAAGAAACTTGTCAAGCGAGTGGACTGGTCTCTGATGCCGCTCCTTTGCGTCACCTATCTACTGCAGTACATTGACAAGCAGTCTCTGTCTTACGCCGCAGTCTTCGATCTCTTCGAATCTACCAACATCAACTCCGGCCAATACGGCTGGCTTGTCTCCATTTTCTACTTTGGCTATCTTCTCGCCGAGTGGCCTGCCTCATACCTCGCACAACGTCTTCCCACCGGTACAGTTGTATCTTGCAGTATCATCATCTGGGGTTCCATCCTGATGATCACCTCCGCCTGCACAAGTTTCACTGGCCTGATGATCTGTCGTTTCCTACTCGGTTGCTTTGAGAGCTTTATAACTCCCGTAAGAACATCGAAGGGCAGAACGCCTGCAGTTGTCCGAGATTGTCTCTCGGGTTATGCCAGCAGGCTTCTGTCTGTCCTTGGACCCTGTCCGAACTATCGCTAACCCCTTCTGCCCTTCTGTTTCAGGTCTTCATGCTCATCGTCGGTCAATGGTACCAACGGTCCGAACAGTCCTCCCGCGCTGGCACTTTCTATTGCTTCAATGGTGTCGGGGCCTCCATGGGCGGCATCCTATTCTTTGCGGTTGGGCAGCAGACTGGCTCCTTCGCCATCGGGCGCAGCATCTTCCTACTCGCAGGAGGAGCCACAGTCTGCTGGGGCATACTCCTGCTTTTCCTCCTCCCGAACTCCCTCATGACGGCCAAGCGCTTCACGCCCACGGAAAAAGCCACGCTGATCGCCCGCACCCGCCAAAACCAGACGGGTGTCTTCAATCCCACCATCAAACCCGCTCAAATTTGGGAAGCTCTCACCGACCCGCAAATCTGGCTCCTATTCCTATTCGTCCTGCTCAACGAGACAATCAACGGAGGTCTAGCCAACTTCTCCAAACTCATCGTCAAAGGCATCTCCAACAACGAAGCCCTCCTCACCACCGCCTACGGCATCCCGACCGGCGCATGGCAGGTGTTGTGGGTCTTCTCCGGTCCTTGGCTCGCCTCGAGGTTCACAAACATCAGAACATATATAATGGCGCTGTACGTTCTACCAACCATCATCGCCACCGCTCTCCTCTGGAAGGTACCTCACGCCGGCAACAAAGGCCTCTTGATGGCCATCTACATTGCCGGGTCCTACGTCGCTTCGCTCGTCATCGCGCTGCAACTACCAGCAAACAATGTAGCGGGCTACACCAAGCGGGTCACATCTACAGCGTTCGTCTTTCTCGCTTATTGCGCGGGCAACATCATCGGACCGCACGCCTTTTTGAATGAAGAGGCTCCGACGTATCCGACAGGATGCATCGTGACCATGGGCTGTGCTTCCGGACAGGTGCTCGTGGCGTTCTGCTTGAGAGCTTTGCTGATCAGACGCAATCGAAGGAGGGATGAGCTGTACGGTAAGGTTGTCGAGGGTACTGAGGGATCTGGGGAGATGCAAGATCAGACGGACTTTGAGAATAAGGAGTTCCGATACTCTTATTGAGAACTTTGAGGCAGTCGAGAATGCAGAATCGGCGTCTGAGGAGTTGCATGGCTTGTAGCGATCCAATGTTCCGCTTATCTGAGTACGATGCCTTCACATGCTGAATTCTACTTCATGAAGATGCAGCGCAAATCTGACACTCTCATGCAGTGTCACTCATCTGACCATCAAGGTGTGGGACATCTCCACCTCGAGCCGGCAAAGCTTCGGCTCTCCGCATCTCGGGCCGAGTGAGATGGTATCTTAAAGTGAATGTCAACGACACCCTCAGCTTACACAAGTATCTCATACACATTTCCGTATTGGCCATTGAGTGGAGTGCTTGCCATTGACCTTCCAAGAAAGCTGATGGAAGACAGAGAGGCTCCTTGTCTCGGAAGTCCAGGACAATACTCCATCATGGCTGCCGATCCTACAAGGCCGATTCGCATTGCAGGTCTGTGGGACGCATGTCAATACTCAGAAGAAAGAGGAGATTGATCCGATGATTTACAGGCGCCTCGGGCTCTGCAACCGACCGAAGACATGCAATGGCCATGTTCGCGAAGAATTACCCTAACGATCCCGTCGATGTGATCATCGGAGATTGGATGAGCGAAGCCAACATGACCTCCAGAGGTGTGATGAAGACTGAGAGTTAGTATCCTCCGCCAGACCTTCGTACAACAGCATCCTGAGAGAGTCTTCAGATGCGGGTCCTGCTTACGAACCCTCATTCCTCGAGTCCCTCATTCCCGCCTTGGCCGACATCGCAAAGCACAAGATCAAAGTCGCCGTCAACGCCGGCGCATCCGACACACAGCTTCTTGCTAGGACAGTGACCGATCTCATCAAGCAGCAAGGCTTTGGCTTGAAAGTTGCCTGGGTATCTGGTGATGAAGTCCTCCCGGCAGTGCAAAAAGCCCGCCAGCAAGGCTCGAAGTTCGAGAATGTGTCTACTGGCGAAGTTTTGGATGACTGGAATTTTGAGCCGGTATATGCACAGGCATATCTGGGAGGACTTGGCATTGCGGCTGCATTCTCAAGGGGAGCTGACATTGTCGTTTGTGGGCGAGTATCTGACGCAAGTCCTGTCATCGGAGCAGCGGTGTGGTGGCACGGATGGGCCAGAGATCAGCTCGATGAACTTGCAAACACATTCGTCGCAGGTCATCTCATCGAGTGCAGTAACTATGTGTGCGGCGGCAATTTTACCGGTTTCAAAGAGCTGGAGTCGAAGTCCTGGCACGATATTGGATATCCCATCGCTGAGATCTCCCGCTCCGGACAAGTCCTCATCACGAAGAACCAACCGCAATGGGGCATCGGCGGGGAAGTTACCACCCATACCTGTGCCTCTCAGCTCCTCTATGAGATCCAAGGGCCGTGGTACTTCAACTCTGACGTGACCGCCATCCTGACCGACCTCTCCTTCGAACAAGTCGCCCAGAATCGTGTCGCCCTGCACGGCGTTCGTTCTGCACCACCTCCGCCAACTACCAAGATCGGCATCACCGCGAAAGGAGGCTACCAAGCTGAAGCTCACTGGTTCCTGTGCGGCCTCGACATACCCTACAAAGCTCGCATGCTGGAGTCTCAGATCCGACACCTGCTCGCCCCCTACTCTTCCAAGTTCACGAAACTGGAGTTCACGCTCAACGGCTCCGCGGCGGAAAATGCTTCCAACCAAAATGCTGCGACGGTCGACTTGAGGATTTTCGTGCAGGCGAAAGAAGAGGAGGATATCATGCCCAGCAAATTCCTCCGCAACACTATTGATCCGATTATGCAAGGATATCCGGGAGCGACTTTCCATCTTGACACACGGCAAGGGTTCCCCAAGGCAATCTACGAATACTACGTTACGCTTCTCCCGCAATCTCTCGTCGAACATAAAGTCCATCTTTGGGATGGAGAGGTGATTGACATTGCAGCTCCGGAGGAGGCGAAGACAAGGACTTACCCGGCGCAGCAACCGAGTGAAGAGGGAGTGGTAGGTTGGGACGGAAAGCAATGGGGAGAGACTGTGAAGGGACCTCTAGGCTGGATTGTGCATGCACGAAGTGGCGATAAGGGAAGTAATGCGAACGTCGGGTTTTGGGTCAGGCACAGAGATGAGTGGGAGTGGTTGCGAGGCATCCTGTCTGTCCAGACTATCAAGGCCTTGCTCGCGGATGAGTATAAGCAGGGAAAGAAGATCGTGAGTCTCCGTCCTCCCATCCATCTACTTGTTGTTCATTGCTTGAATCATATCAGAGCTTCCGCTAACATCAACTGTGACACAGGATCGGTTCGAGCTGCCAAATCTACTGGCGGTGCACTTCCTCCTTCACGACCACCTCGACCGAGGCGTGAGCTGTTCGTCTTCATACGACTTTTTGGCAAAAAATGTGGCGGAGTATCTGCGGAGCAAGTGGGTCGACTTGCCGGTCAAGTTCTTGAATCGTGGAAAGCTGTGATGAATACCAAAGAGTGCGATACATCAAATCTACCATTCGAATCTCCTCAGTCACAATCTTTCTCAGATCAGGGTAATAAGGCGCTCTGTGGTGGGAGAGGGACAACAGACCGGTCCGCTGCACCTCTCGTCCACAGACCTCGGTCATACTGACGGCGTTCGCCATCATCACCACAGAGTAGCAATAAGTAGTAGAACGATTTGGTCTGGTACTGGAGGGGCGAGCGGTCTCCAGGAGGGCTAAGCTCCTCTTGTGAGCGGACCGAAGTCGATCGCCGCTAGCTTTCACGAGTATCGCAGTGGAGACTGTGCTCCCGTGCTCCATCTCATGCGAGCGATCCAAGACCGATCCAGCGACGCGAACGACAACATGATCGCCGCACCCATGGTCGTTGGTAGGCATCGTCTCTATCCTGCCAACGTCGTACGTACCATGAGCTCCACCGCCATGCGCACAGCCGCACAGCCTCCATATCAACTGTCGGCTCTCCACAGCATCGCAACCGCTCCTCGTTCAGCTCCAACACATTGACGTGGACTATGGTATCGGCACTGATTCCTTGCGTATCAGGATTGCTTCGGTGCTCGAAACAAGGACCTGAAACCCTCTGCCAGGCAACTCCTCTCACTTGCGCAACGAATCTTCAAGTCAACAGCTCCGACTTCATCGGCACAGCAAAGCAATCGTAAATCTCGAAAAAGCTCAGTCCAAGCAGATAAGTATGAGCAATCTTCACGGGAACAGCTGTGAATCTCAATCGTATCATTCCGTGACCATGCTATCGTAACTCATTCCATGCAATGCAGAAACACTTCAGCGCCCGAAGTGAGGGTATCGTTGAAACCGCGCTCTCAATTCCCAAAACGCCTTTGCCTTTCCATAGCCAGAATCCCTTCCATGCCGAGAATGTCTTTCCCTTCTTCCCATGGCCAGAATCGCTTTCCATGCCCCAGAACGCCTTTCCCATTCGATGCCCAGAACGCCTTTCCCTTCCCATGCCCATAACTCCAAAACCAAACCCACAGAAATGCCGACTGCAACCCAAAAGAGGGGAGTCAAATGCAAAACCGCAGAAAGCAAAGGCCAACACGGCCGACTGCAACCCAAAAGAGGGGAGTCAATGCCATAAACGTCCAACGCCAAAGATAGCCGACTGCAACCCAAAAAGGGGAGTACAAAGCCACTGAAAACAAAAACAAATCACAGTTCCCAATCTCCCTTGAAACCTCCAAACATCAAAACAGCAACCATCATCTCCCTCGCTTCCTTCATTCCGTTCGTGGCCGAGATTTCTTCAAACTTCCGTCCCTTGGCGCTCACAAGTCCGTTGATGCAAGTGAAGACGCCGCAGTCGCTGAGGTTCATTTGGCCAACGCTCTGGCTGTCCGTATCCTCCGTCCATTCGTCCGCCTTGTAATCTTTGCCCAACTCCATCTGCAACCACTGGCGCGCCTTCGCAAACCACGGAGTCGACCTGCCATGCAGGGAGTCCAGGAATTGAATCTTGCGGTCCTTCGGGGAGATGATGAGTAGAGTCCAGTGACTGCCGGAGTTGATGGGGAAGAAGACTTTCTCAGCCTTGAGCAGTTTCGCACCTGAGATGCCCTTGCGTCGGGACCAGGTCTTGATGCCTTGAGCGCCGCCGGCTTTGTTCCAAGTGGTGATCCAAGCGGTGTTGTAGGCGACGAGGGCAGGAGTGTTGTTCGGGCCCTTCACATAGCCATCTTGCTCGTTGCGACGGGCGCAGATGGCGGCGTACCAGCCGTTGACAGCTTCGTCGTTGAGCCAGTCTGGAGGGGTGTTCGAAGCGGCACCAGGATGCTCAATGGCTTGTGGGAGAATCTTGCCAAAGTCCGTGCGAGTCATCTCGACGCCATCGGCGGTGGTGGCAAGGACGGTGTGGGCGGCGCCGGTCGACATTTTCTCGTAGATCTGCTCCTGCCACTTGGGATCAACTGGGCGGATGATTCGAGAGCGGAGGATGGCGCGCTCAGCTTCCTCCTGCTCGGCGAGCTTCTTGCGCTCGGCTTCTTCTTCTTCTTCGAGCTTCTTGCGCTCGGCTGCTTCTTCTTCTTCGAGCTTCTTACGCTCAGCTTCCTTCTGCGCGGCAATCTTCTGGCGCTCGACTTCTGCTTCCTCCTCGGCCTTCTTACGCTCGGCAGCTTCTTCGGCGACGGTCTGTGCTTCGAACATGTCGTTCAGCTCCTTCAACTCAGCATCGGTCGGTTGGACATAGTGGCGGTAGCGACGGTTCAACACCGCACGAGAAGGCCTCCTCTTGTCGTCTTCCGCCACGTTCTTCGACAAGATCGCTTGAGACGCCCTGCTTGCCAGGGCATCGACGAGGTCATCGCGAGTTCTTCCCTGCTTGCGAGGCGCCCAGATGTTCTTGATGCCAGCGGCGGCATCGCGCTCATTCACTTTTTTCAACGCAAGCTTACCCGCCTCCCGCTCGGCTAGCATCTTGTTCATATCTCTCATGGCGTCTTGATAGCTTCTGCCAGTGGTAGGCTTTGCGGTGTGGGGACGACGGCGAGGTGCATGGATGTTCGCTTTGGGGGCCTGAAACACAGGCTGAACGAGTGCCGGGTGCTCTGTTGGCATGATCTGAGCAGCATAATTCGGGGATGGCGAGACAGGAAAGGCGCCAGGAATGTGGAGATCTTCTACAGCCACGCAGCGACGCTTGCGGCCGTTGGGGTGTGTCTCAATGGCGACTATTTCGAGGTTTTGGCGTCTGGTAAAGAGAGGGCTGATGAAGCGCCAAACCACGCCGAAGTAGGCGGGAACGTGCAGGACAATGTCGATAACCCTGCCGCCGAAACTGCGCGGAACTTGCTGCTGTCCTGGCTGGGCGAGCACGAGGTCGGGATAGTGGTCGGCGATGGGCGGAAGAGTGTTGTTCGAGGTGTTTTTGCTGAGCCGCGCAGTCGGAGAGATGATGTTTCTCTGCTCGGTGGAGATCTCGGGTGTTGTCACGTGCTCTTTCTCGTACGCTCGAGTACGTTTCTTCAGAATGGAGCGCGGTGGCTGCGCGGTGGGCGAGTTTGGCGAATAGTGTACGCTGAAAGGGGATGTGGCAGGCGCATCTTCCATGCTGACGTCGCCATTTGGTGAGCCGTCCATGTAAGACGGACGGAGATGCGGAAAATGCACGTTCATGGTGGTGGTGTTTGGTGGTTGATGCTGGGCCAGGATGGCCGGCGCAAGTTGCGGAGGGGCCGGAAAGCGGCGCCAAGGCGGGAGCGGCCGGGCCGCCGGAGTGGTCACGAACGGAGACGAATCTATCGCCATTGGAGACATTTTGTTCGTACTGTTGGCGATTCGATGATTAGCATGGTATTCGTGTTTTTCGGAGAGCGATCGGCGGAACGGTGCAGCTGGAGCTGGAAGTGTGGTGGTGCGCTTGAGCAAAACTTACTCGCTGCTGGTGCTGGTCTTGGTACTGCTGGCGATTCACTGATTAGCATGGTGTTCCTGCATTGGGGAGAGCGATTGCGGAGACTCTGAGAAATGACAGAGCTGGAGCCGCGGTGGTACGCATGAGTTAAACTTACTCGCTGCTGGTGGTGGTGTTGGTACTGCTGGAGTCGCGTTCGTTAGCATGGTGCCGCTGAGTTTGAGAGAAAACAATTGCAGAGAGCATGGAGAATGCAGGCGAACATTCCAGGTGAGTGGAGTTGACCCTGGTACGCGTGAGGAGAACTTACAGTTGTGCTGATGGTGGTGGTGGTGGTATTTGTACTTCTGCCGTTGCGCTCGTTAGTATGGTTGTGCTGTTTGTACGGGAGAGCGATTGCAGAAGAGCAAGAGAAGGATTCGCGCATGTATTGCGTGTTGGAGACTCACCAGTTTGTTCGATGTTGGTATAGAGCAGAGCGTCGCGCGACGCGGAAGATTTTGGCCGGATTATATACTCGGAGGGCCAAGGCTCACAATCACAACAAAAGCCCCTCACAATCAACAAAAGCCGCTAAAGAGTTTGGTCGGGAGCATCCATTCAGCTTGATCGGGAGCATCCATTTGATCGGGAGCACCCATCCCGCGAATGACGAACAATACCGAGTATTCGTCGTCACAACGAAGCGGATCAACAATCAAAGGGAAAACGGAGACAATACGACTGGATCGAGGGAGGTCGGATTGTGGACTCCCTCCTGTGCAAAGACTTGATACCGCTGGAGGTGCGATGTTTGGCATGGTACTCTTGAGAAACACGGAGAGCGATCGGAAGTAGAATAGACTGGGTTCTTTGTTTGCGATAGAATGTCACCTCCTGTGACCTTTGTCTCCAGTTCTGGTCGTGACAAAGAGAGTTTCGACCGTGCTGTCCAAGCCGAGAGCGGCTACTGCGCATACAAAGTCATGATCGGACGTCCAGGGGCTCGTTGAGAAAAGGAGATGAAAGTCTGCTGCCGGTCGTTTTCTATCGAGAATAACATATTTCCTCCGCGAAAAGGTCGGCTACTCCGCATACGAGTTAATGGTCAGACACACGAGTGGTCATGGAGGGAGAGAGACGCAAAGTCTGAGATCAGTCGATCTCCATCAAGGAGTCTCTGATGATTACGCTGGAGTCAGGGCCATTGGTGTGGTTCTGTTGAGAAACACGGGGAGCGATCGTATGCGTTGTTCTCCGTCGCTGACATTCTGACAGATGTGCTGGAGGCGGGCTGATTGACACGGTGCCAATGATCAGAGTGGAGAGGGCAACAGCAAAGATCATCCGGACGGTGATCTCCATGACAGAAGGGACTACTATGCATTCCAGCTTGCATTCGAACATACAAAATATGGGTGAGAGAATGAGGTGACATATATCAGAAGGACACTGACGATGATCTCCTTCACAAGCGGGAAGGACTCTGAAGGTTTAGCCTCATCTGCCGCGAGCTGACTTGCGGAGCCACAAAGATCACAGGAGCGACATTGCCCAGTTGGACCGGACTGAGCTTACGAAGAATACGTCGACAGCAAGTGCAGAGACATGTTCGTCGGAGACAGTGTTGTCAATTGCGCTTGGCAGCAATCGTATCAACGAAGTGTAGTACGGTATGTATGTTATCCGCTCGGATGATCTCAGACTTTTCGAACTCCTTCGTGCATATTGTTCTCTTCGTCCACTTCTTCTGCACTCAGTTCTCCTCAACCTTCCGCTTCCTGCCCAATTCGCATTGCTGGTCCGTACGATGGAGCGTATCCGATCCTGTATGTTGACATGGGCCGAGCAAAAGTGCGATGAAGAAACGTGGTGGTAATAACGTGTGTCGGGCAGCATCGGCGGAGCAAGTCGACGTGGAGCTAGCAAGGTAGCCTGGATGTCCCTTGCGGGCTGGAGCGAAGATGCAAATGGGTATCGCCGTTGGAAATGAGAATTTGCATCGGTCATTCAGCAAAGCTCCTGTTCCGGTAACACTGCCGTAGTTTGACGTTCGCTTGGAAAGCGTTCTTTGCACACGCAGGATCCTGGATGGATCGTTGTTCCAGCAAGCACTCCCATCGAGGCAGCATTTTCGTGTCTTGACTATCAATTCTCCGATGTATTGATGACTTCCCCCAAGCTGACATCGTCGTGGGGCGATGCGTCTATGCAGAACGGGCGGAGATGTGGAAATTGCACTTTCATGCTGTTGTTTGGTGGTTGTCGTTTGGCCAGGATGGACGGAGCAGCTCGATGGAGCCAGAAGCCAGTGAATGAGGATCACTGGGTGGGTATGAATGTAACGAGCGGCATCTTTTCTTCGAAAGACGAGTCGGTCTTCCAGCGAATACCTCTATTCCGGCAAGACAGCTTTGACGTAACGGCCGTTTCGAAAATGGAGTGGTAGGGTTCGTGGACGAAGGACGATGGGGCAAGCAGAAGGAAGACTCGAGCGCATCGCTATTTGGTGAGCCATCCATATAGGACGGACGGAGATGCGGAAATTGCACGTTCATGGTGTTGTTTGGTGGTCGTTGTTCTGGTCCACTTTGAGTGTATGTCGTGAATCGCGTCGCCGAGCTCCAGGGGTCATTGGGTCACGCAGCGAACACCACTGTTTCCGTGAATATGCTCAGCTCTGACACTCGGCTCAACGACGCAGTAGCATAGGAGTTCAGGTTGTAGCGGAGAGAAAGGGTAGGAGAGAGATCGGTGGTGTTCCTTCCCGAGAGTCAGATTCAGATGCAAAGAACATACACACGGGCATCATCCATCCATTCTACAGATTTTGCGTTCTCTGACGATCTCTCTACTTTTGAGCGGCTCGACCATGCTAATGAGATCTGGACTAACGAATCAAGAATAATTGACATGCGGGCGAAGGATCAAAGCAATGGCGCCGCATATGTGATCTCTTTCGTCGCTCCCTATCCGCCTCACAGTGCTTGACAAGGCCTATGGGCTTGATTCATGGCATCAAGACTATTCGGTAGGCGAGAGTAGCGGTAGAAGAAGGAGCTTAGGGTTATCAACCTGCAACCCCAAGCTGACGGTACCCTAACACTTTTGAGGCTTTGCGGCAGGCTCTCTCCACCGACCAGTATCGCTCAGCCTCTTCTCAAGAGATATCGGGTAGAAAGAGCAACTTACCAAGTACATAATCATCTCCCACGAGACAACTCTTGCTGGACATAGACACCATCATCGAGAATGCGCCGCAGCGCTTCCAATCTTCAATTCACGAACCAATCAAAATTCAACAGTCGTTCAAATAGAGACCTTGCTAGCTGCACGGCCCTGCAACCTTGCTCTTATGCTTAACCTTGTCCAAAACGGCTCGGAATGTGGACAATGGGGCCGATCACATTCCATTGTTGGGGTTGAAACAGCTCCCGCATCCGGCGAAGCTTCACCGACTCATTCACTCTTCCTTTATGTGCGGGCAATCGCCGAGCTGAACGACCCGGATGCGGCGCGTGGTCTCACGTGCCGCCGAGGTCACCTCAGTGCAGCTGAATTCGTCCAATGCGACTCGACATTCCGCACCGGCGCAATTGATACCACCACCTCCACCTCCATCCGCGGCGACGACATCGCAATACACAATCCATCATGTCGTTCTTCCGGCGCATCTCTGACAGTCTATGGTCGCTCGTCTCACCACAGAAAGATGTCGCCGATAACGCAGGCATGCCCACAACGACCACCGATCGAGTCTTCAGGAAGCCCGCCCATCCCAGCATTCGCCGAGCGTCTTTGCATGACCTTGCTGCCGCGGCAAAGTCGATGAGTCCAAGTGAAAGAGTAGGAAATTGGTACACGAGGCCGGCGTCGCATAGGAGGGACAGTGTGCTCGGGAAAAGCTTAGGCAAAAGACGGAGAGAGTCGAGTCTGGTTGGCAGAGCAGCGAAGCGAGAGCGGTTGCATGACAATGAGGAGGAGGCTGATGATGAGGATCTGAGCATGAATGATGCATTGGAGGATATGGAGGGACCAGATGAAGGAGAGGAAGGCGAGGACGATGGATACGACGAGGAGAGCCTTTTCCCACCAGAAGGCTACTGCGAGCAGGAGGAAGAAGAAGAGGAAGAGGACGATCAGCAGTACCGTCGGCGAACCCATACCCGCACTCCATCTTCCGGTAATCTGCGTGCGGCCTCCTTCCTCGAGGACTCCGACCAGGAAGGTGACATGTCCTTTAACACCACGATTCAAATCGAAGACGACTCCTTACATGCCTCTCCACCCCGCCGCCGCCTCGCCAACGCACCCACCAACCAAGCCCTTGGTGAGATCTCCACCACAACTCTCCTCGCCCAAGGCTGGGACTCATCCTATATCTCTCTCCTCCAGAAGATCGCTCTCCGTGGCCGCGAACCTCTCCTTCCGCACCTCCTCTTTCTTGAGTACCGTTATCTGCCACCGATCTTGTTCTGCCCAGACAACAACTCGGCTTTCCTCAACTCTCTGCGAGGAAACCCTTTCGGCGCCGGTAAAGCCCTACACACGCTCTTCGATCTCGGCGGCCATGTTCGGGACAGAGTTGCTTTGCGTGATCCACTGCGCGCTCCCGAAGACGTCGTCCGGCGGGCAGTGAAGGGATACATGAAGTGGGCATACAAAGATTCTGATTTCCGGCCTTGGCCGCGCACTGCGATCCCTCTGCTCGCAACCGTCTACGCCCCAGTCACGGTCACGCCGGCCGTCATCCGCGCCCAAGCGACAGCCAAATGTCGGCGTCTCGCTCTCCGCTGGCAAGAAGCGCTGCGGGTGCACCGTTCTGTCGAGATCTCGCCTGGGTCAGAGAGCACTGCTACAACGCATCCGCTGCCAACGATCTTCGCTTTGGTGTGCAGTCGCACGTTGGTCGCGTTGATGGCGTTCGATCCGAAGAGGGAGAAAGGGATCGAAGGCGAGAGCTGTACACCGATGGCGTACTTTGACTTTGCGGACGGAGACTATGATGTCTGGAATGGACTGGCAGTTGCGATCGTGGGCTCTCACGTGAGAAACGAGCTTGTTGCGTGGAGAGATGCGACAGGCATCGGTGAGAAAGTAAGGGAGGAGATGGAGAGCGAAGAGTCGGATCCGGATGCGTGAAGCGGGAGGATGTTGTGGGTCTGCTTTTCGGGCGTTAGGTGGGTGGGACTTGCATTTACTTGATACCCTGGCTGCGCGAGTTAGACGGAAGAGACAGCGGAACGGCAGACTTTTGGGCGCAGACATTCCCTGGCATGAACAGCAGGAGATTCTCTGGCAAGCGGGCTCAGCAGATGGAACTGAAAACGAGAGTTCAGATTGAGACCCCATCTTAGCAATATCCACTTCTCCTGTCGAACCGTCGTGGTCCCGCTCTCGGTAAGTCAATGGTTCTTTATACGTGGCAGTACGATCGTAGCGGTTGACGAGTGCTGGCTATAGCGTGAGTATGAATTCGGGGGTGAGAATTTGAGCTGGCCGAAAAACTTTCAATGCTTGCCACAGGACTGTGATGATTGATCAGGATACAGTGTGATGGCGATGGAGACAGCATGATTGTAAGGAATGGTCATTGTCCTTCTGCCTGCTTCGTCCCTTTGCCTCTGGACTCGAGTACCGACTCGCCTGGAGAGTATGGCCGAGTTTCTTTTTGCCCATTTCTCGTAGTAAGATAGTGAGATGATGATGCTTTTTTGCCCTGTTATTTGGAGAGTAGCTGTGTTGAAGCTGGTGAGAGCCTGAGAGGACGGTCTTGCTTCATGTTTTGATCTTGAAAGGGCGCGAGTTCGAGCCGTAGTGCCACGGCACTAGCAAGCCATTCTGGCCTGGGCTGGGCTGTTGTTGCGGTTTCAGTCAAATGTTGAGGATCGATCGACAATTTGCGGCGTTACTATATCCATACGATGTTATGGATGTTTGTGTCCAAATTCGACATGCGATGCCACTGTTTCTCAAGTAGGGGAGATTTGCCTGCAATTGTTTGTTGCTCTGGATGCCACTGTTTCTCAGGTAGTGGCGATTTGCCTGCAATTGGTTGTTGCTCTGGAGCAATCGACGACCTTCGTCGAGAATCTGCTCCGGGTAAAAGGGGCTTGGGAGACTTGGCGCAGTCACAAATCGCGGCAAAACGCACGCCACGACGTGCGCTTTCTCCTACATTACTTCAGGCGTAAGATGTCATGGCAGCTCCATATCCCACCATCCGCCTCTTGAGTGGTGCCATTGCTACTTTCGGGCCTGGAGCGTCTGTCGTGAGCTGCGACCTTTTCTCTTCTCTTTCTTGCCTCCTCCTGAACGCCACCTTCAGCTTCGCAGCTATCACGCCCGACGACGTCAAAGCCATCTTCGCCAGCATCAAACTGGACGATGCCACGGTGATCGCCATCCACACAGTCAATACATCTACACAAGATGCAGTCTATGTCACACTCCGTGGACGGAACGAGGCCAAGAATTTGGTAGAGGCATTCAATGAGCGTACAGAGGGAAAAGGAGAAGGACCTTTTCGCTATGGTCATGCTAAAACAGTTCCACCACGACTCCCACCAGGAACGTCACCCGTGCGCCACATCAGCCAGCGCGTAGTGAGAATCTCATGGCAGCGACCATTCTCACAAGTGTGGCTGCACTTTGAGAGCGAAGAGACTGCTCAGCGTGTCTACCGCACCCTGGACAAGTACAAACTGGAACCACGCAAAGAAAGCGTCAGTGAGCCGAGAATTCACATTTTCCAGCCGCCAGGGGCTGACAGCAGATTTCTGGTCTCGTGGCAGATCGGGCTTGCAAGCGGTAGGCAGGAGCTATCTCCACAGAGTCTCAGAGAACTCTTTGCCCAAGGCGATCAGCCGTCACGAATCAAGATCGGACCTGCTGTGGAGAACACGTTCGACGAAGAAGCTGCACTGGCCGCGATTTTAGACTTGATGACTCCTTTCGGAGGAGAAGAAGGACTCCCGCCTCAATCCTGGAACTACAATAACCGCACTCACATGAAGATCCATTTTAAGCATGAAGACGACGCCCGGAGAGCAATGCAGGAGCTGTCAAGTACAGAACGAGACTTTCTTGGTGGACAGACCATGGGAATGCAGATTGTGAGCTCAGCTCAGATCAGGGTCCCTACACATGTGTACAACATGATCGGAAAGGAAATGATCAGAGTTGTACCAAACAGTCAACAGACCTTGTCGATTGAGGTAGACATTGATTTCGTGGCGAACTCCCGCTTCAAGCGCATCAAGATCACGGGCACAGATGAACGGGAGGTAGCCGAAGCGATGAAGAAGATGGAAGAAGTCATCGCCGGGAAGGTCATTCACGATGAGGACGGCCTTCCATTTTGGCATACTCTACTCACGGATTCACGAGTGGCGAAGATGATCGAGAAAGAGATGGAAGATATGCACAGGGTGTTGCTTCAGACAAACAAGTTCAAGCGGGAGCTGCGGTACTTTGGACCAGTATCGATGTTGGAAGGTGTCCAAAAAGACTTGTTGGATCTCATCACGTCTTCGACAAACGAGAAGTTCTTCTTCCATCTGAATCGCGATGAGTTTCTGTGGATGCGCAGAGAAGGGTACGACTTACTCACGTCAACCATCGGAGCCAAGGTCGTCTCCTTCGACGCGAAGGTCAAACCGCACGTCCTCATGGTCTTAGGCTCTAAATGGCAGTATCGGGAGATCTACCGCATGATCACTCTGCACACCTCTCCGACCACGGCTTCAGCGAACGAGTCGTCTACATCAAGAGAATGTGTTCTCTGCGAATGCGAAGCCGAATACCCTGTCATCACTCCTTGCAACCACCGATATTGTGCCTCCTGCTTCACCAACCTCTGCACGTCAGACACTGGCTCAATTGTATGCTCGCCCGCAACTGCCGCCTGCAACTCGATCCTCGACCTTCACATTATCGAAGAACATCTCTCCTCCACCGACTTTGAGACAGTCTTGCAAACCTCCTTCATGAAATACATCGCCGACCATCACGATTTCTACAGCTTCTGCCCAACGCCCGATTGCGACAATCTCTACCAACGAACAACCGGAATCGCCATTCAAGAAACCTGTGTTCAATGCCTGCTTCAAACCTGCACGCTCTGCGGGGAACAGCACCCACAAGAGGCATGTCCGACCGAGACAGGAATGCAGACAGCCGACCAACTTGCCCTAACGGAGTGGAAGAATAGCGAGGATGTCAGAGATTGTGCGAAGTGCGGCAGGATTATCGAGCGGGAAAAGGGCTGCGACCACATGGAATGCAAATGCGGAGGGCATATCTGCTGGGTGTGCTCTGAAGTCTTCGCCAGCTCTCGAGAGTGCTACGATCATCTCAAAAAGGTGCACGGGGGAGTCGGAGAAGGCTATGTGTTGGATGAGCAGGTTTTGGCCGAGGATGCGATAGCTCATGCAGAGTTGGAGATCGAACGGCTGATACTGGCTGGGCGAGAGCTGGTGGAGAGAAACGAAATTCCGGCCGCAGCAGACGTGCCAGGAAATCTCAGGCATCAGCAGAGAGCTGGCGGAGTGCTGATGCAGCAACATGCAGATGCAGTGATTCAGCAGGTGCGAGACTTTCGGGCGCAGCCGCGAGTGAATGAGGCCGAGTGGTGATTGTTAGGAACGAAAGATCGGGCGAAAAGCGCAAGTAGCGGATGGCATTGCCAAATTCGCTTCGATCCACAACTCATGCAAAGCGCAATTCTCATGTGCAAAGCCGGGAAACTCATGCAAAGCGCAATTGCGACGGCAATGAAGCAGACTTTGAGCAAGTAAGCATCATGGTTGTAGTACAAGGCCGGTGTTGATTGAGTCCAGGGATAGTACAGAGCTATCGCCCAGCTGAGTGACCACCGCATGATGGAGCAGTATGACAGAACGTTCAGGAGGCTCCTTGCCTCACTTATGCTCGAATTTCCCGTATGTCTGAGTCTTGTGCGAGGCTCGAAGTGAAGATGTGGCAAGATGTAGGCCGGTAGCTTTCGGTCCAGGCATGTTCACACATTGGCATGCGTTCGCTGGCCGTGCACTTGCTCCTCTTCCGGATCATTCCATGAATCGAACATTCGCAAGACCAGCACAGCTCAGACTATGAGACCACAACTATCAGCCCTTTGCTCGAATTCAAACACAACAATACACTCACCGTTCAAGTAATCCGCTGCCATCAGGATCTCCAAACACAATTCCGTCGGCAGATCCATATCCGGCACATTCTTCGCATCTCGATTCTTCTCGTTGTAGTAGAGGTATTCGCAGACCTTTTCGAGGACAAGACCGCTGCATTCCGTCAGTCCACCAATCATTCCGAAGACTGCGGGTACCTGTGGGGTGAGAAATGGGTGACTGACTTGATGTTATCGAAGCGGCATGTATTCGTCTTGGACTCCAGAAAACCATCTGTTATCCCCGGCGGGTTAGCTGAAGTGCATGCAGGGCTTGAGAGTCTCGAGATTTTGGAGTCGCTCGGTAGATCTGTAATAGACGCGTGACAAGGTCGATGGATTGAGCAAGGTACTGACTTGAAGGATCCAGCATGCGTTTGATCGCGCCACTGATGCATGCTGCGGAGCGGCGAACGACGAAGGAGTAGTCGTCGGAGGAGACCAGGGTGACGTATTCGGATGCGCCTTCTGATGTCGCCATGCTGCAGTCTCTTTCGTGCGATGAAGTTTGAGAGCTAATCTCAGCGGAGTGAAGGTTGCAAAGGAGTTGAAGTTGGACTTCAAATCGACAGCTCTAAAGAGCTCCGGTGGGGTTTGGCGTTGAAATTTGGATTAAGCGGTGTAATTGACGCACGGCGGCCATGAACAGATGAGGGATGTGCGTAGGAATGGCTGGAAAAGAGCCGCATACAAGACATCACAGGACACAGTGGTTTGATGTACACGTATCTTTATTCTGAGTCCTGTATAGTCCTCCTTGATCAAGCCTCGTGCTCTGGTAGGCACCCTGGCTTCGCCATCTTCAACCTCCCACAGGTAAGATGTGCAGAATTTCATCCTGCTGTAAGAACGGGAGTCCACCGCCATTGCGATCATGTGTATCCGTCCCGCACGTGGAATGAAGGTTCATCCGCAGCCTGAAGGCAAAGGCCTCTGCCTTCGCAGGGTCGCCTCATCATCCGGCCGTATTGTATCATCAAGCATCCAAGTTATCCTTTTCAGTCTAGCAAAATCGCGCCGTCTTCCTCCACGACCAGCGGCTTCTCCTGCTTCACTTTCTTCGGTCCTGCATCCTCCATAATCTCATCGTCGTCCGCGCCACGCTTCCGCTTCCCAGCAGCCACACTCGGAGCCAGATCGCCGACAACTTGTAGCACCTCATCATCGTCGTCGCCCTCCTTGGCGGGCTCCGGCTTCGCTGGCTTATTGGGCAGTGTGATGTTTGCGGGTAGCAGCTGCACCCCCTCCACTCCCTCGACCTTCTTCACGCTCAGCACAAGATCCACTTTCGGCTCATCCGCGTCGTCCGTCACGGTGATGAAGCCGATACCCTCACCATCGATGCCAAGGTCCTTGAGCGGCTTGCCCAGATTGTCTTCCAGATCCGGATCGTAAATCATGCCAACATCCGCGGTAATGGAAAATTCGTCGTACTCCAGGCGAGACTTGAGCGCGTCGACGAGATTTTGGAGAGTGACTGATGACGGGCCCGAGATGTGAACTTTGGCGTACACAGGCGAGCAGACGGGACAGTCAGGACGAGGTGCAACGAGGTTCTGACTGCTGACGAGGCGTTCGGTGGACCGGGCGGTTAGAAAGGTCATCTTTGTGCCGCCGAGGAGAGGTTCCGCGACGCTGGATGACGACTGGTGGTTGGCGGGCTTAGGTACTTGCATGCGAAGAATTTTGAATGCTTGCAATACGCATAAGCTGGCTGTGAGGGCGTTCGATGTGGCGATGGCAGGGATGATGTTGCCGGCCATCTGCTTGATGTCCCACTCAGACTGCGTGGGTATGTCAAAGACCTGAGAGCGTAGGTTGGCGGCGGAGGTGACAAAGTCTAGGGTATCTTTATCGTCCTTGTCGAATTCAATAGTTGTCTCTCCACCTGACTGAATGCGTTTGCTGAGGACGTCCACACTGTAGCAGAATACTTTGAGGTTGTCTTGTAGACTCCAGATCCTCTGGTCTTGAGAAGAGAGAGCCGCTCCTTGCGCGACGGGATCCTTGTCAATCATGATGGACTCAAATCTCAGTGCCTCTGGTGGCTTCCGGCTCTGCCACATTTCGCTCATCGATCGTAATCGCTTGATGTCGTCGTGGAAGACTTTGTTGAAGACTTCTCGTGCAAACTCGCTCTTGCCCATCATACTCCGGATATTCTTCAGCGCTTCCGCCTCCTCCTTCAGCTTGGCCACTTCTTCCACATTGTCGCCATCGGTCACTGCCACATCTGACGATTCCTCCTCGCTCGTACCGAAGAGCTCCGGGAGAAGATACGATTTTGCCCAAACAATGCAGTGTATTGGTTGTGATGGCGTGGAGCGGATTGTGCAGATTGGGAACGATTTTTGTACCGGCTTCTCGTTGCAATCGTAGCATTCCGTCACGCCCTTCCGAATTGCCTGCACTTGTCCGTTGAACCCTGTAGTACCACTCTCGATCAGAGGAACGTCCGCCGCCAAACACATGCGGTTTACGTGTCTCCGCGCAGCCAAGTTGTCCAGCGCGTTGAAGACGATATCAAATCCCTCGTAGAACTCCACGTCATACTGCTTGTCGAAGATGGAAGCATGATGCGCATCGATGTTGACTGCCGGGTTGAATTGACTCGCTGTCTCCTTGGCCACAGTCGCCTTCGGTTTCTTGATGTGTTGTTTCCGGAAGAGGAATTGGCGATTGAGATTGCTCAAATCGATGGTGTCCAAGTCGACGACGACAATTTCGGCCTTGCGCTTTGGCGGTGCTGCCTCCGTGCCGTTCTGCTGCGCTCCGCTCTGTGTTTGCGCGGGTGTGTATCCGCTGCCGAAACCGCAGCAGACCAGATTCTTCAACAGCTCGCAACCAATGCCTCCAGCTCCTACTAGCAGCACGCGGCTATCTTTGACCCGTATCGTAAGCGGTCCACCGAGCGACTGCGCGACTCCTCGCTCGCGACGCTGCATGTTGGGTGAAGGTCGTCGATGTCGTTGTTGGCGTTGTGAGGCTCGCGGTTGGAGTCGAGAGTGGAAGTGGTTTCGTGTCGGCGTCGCGGGTGACGCGCTGATGGTCGCAGCTTAGTGGGGCTTCCGAGAGTGAAGCAGTGGCGTTTGCATGTGTCAAGCACGTGAACAAGCAGGTCAAGTGTGAAGTGAATGAATGAATGAGTGACAAGTGAAGAAACCGGGCGCACTCCTCCATGTCGATCAGAAGGGAGAAGACGGACTTCGGTTAACGGTGCGAGCCGCTTTTGAGGTGCCGGTTTAGAGTTCGCTCCATGCATTAGCGCCGGCCCCGAGTCCGCGAGTTCTCCTTGAAATTGAACGAGCCGATGCTACTTCTTGACTCCATCACCTAGGTGCCGAGATTTCTTCTGCTGCGTCAGCGCAGCCGATCAATATCATGTCCGACGACGAGGTCGACCCTGAACTGCTGGAGCTTCTCCGACAACGACTGGGCATCTCCAAGCCCTCAGATGAGATACCCCGGGAGACAGGTACGGATACACACCATGTCTGACCCAAACAGAAAGAATTGCCCAATGTGGCATGTTAGAATTAAACGCTCCCCTGTCTACCATGGGTTTTTACAGTGTGCTGATCAATGCCTCCGGTCCACAGGCGTCCTCCGCGATGCAGAGTTCATTTACAGCAACTCCATTGATGTCCTCATCGACATGCACGGCACAAAAGCGGCAGCAGCGGCTATCTATGCCAACATGCGGGAGCGAAACTACTCTCCTGCGGCCTGGGGCCAGCATGAGCTTCATCCGAGAGCGGAGGAAGGATTTAGCGAGCTGGACATTGTGAACTTCGTCTTCACGATGGATCTGTTGAACTTTTCGTAAGATGGTCTGATTCTGGTGCTCTGATCAATGCTAGTAAACCGGATGAGTGAGGTTGTGCTGACCGGATATCATACAGGTTCTGGTCCGAGCGGCCAGCCAAAGAACGCTACCAGGTCGAATATCGCGGCAAACGTTGGACAGGGTACAACAGTCTTGTAGCGTGTTTACGAAGAGCGCTCGACGAAGGCACTCCCATCACGACGCCTAAGTTCTGGCGAAGTCGAACATGCACGGACGAGATTCTTGCATATGTATTTCGAAGCGCCACCGCGGAGCAGATGCCTCTGCTAGGCGACAGGATTAAGTTGTTGAGAGGAACAAGCGAGATGCTGAGCGAAGTGAGTGAACGACCGGTGATCTGTGGCGAATGCGATGGCTGAAGTATCTGACTGTGGTATGACAGAAATTCTCGGAAGCGGACGGCGAGGGTGATGGCGACAACGATTTGGAAGACGAAAACGAAACGGTCATCAAAGCGACGAAGCAGGGTATACAGGACACAGGCCTTGTGAAAGAATCCACTATCGAAGAGAAGCCGGATACCATTGCGGAAAGTGAGCCGACGATCGAAGCAGCGTTGACTGCGGCCTCTCATCCATCACCATCCGAACTCGGTAGCGACCACTTCGGATCTGCGACAGACGCCTCCCTGCTAAGCCTACCTCCGTCCAATGCATCGCCCACACAATCGCACACAGTCACACCCGACTCCTCCGTCCTCCGCATAATTGATCTTGCATCTTATTCCTCTGGCAGACTGGTAAATCTCCTTGCCCATCACTTCCCCTCCGCCTTCTCCGATGCTGCCCGATTCGACGGTCGGCGAGTACGCCTACTCAAACGAGCACAGATCTTTGTCGCGGATTTATGGGCAGCGTTGGAGGGCAAAGGAGCCGGTCGATTCGAGGATATCGGAGATGTGAGCACGGGCTTGACTATGTTTGCCGGTGTGTCTGATCGAACACTCTTGGTCTCCAACGTGCTGATCAAATATCAAAATCCAGACTACCGCGTGCCTCAGATACTTTGCAATCTCGGAGTGCTCAGCTATAGCCCGCCGCTGAACTATCGCATTCGAGACGGGAAATCCATTGAAAGCGGTCATAGCTGGGAGGTCCAACTCCGGTACGATCAACACCATGTCTTCCCTTGGTTACGAAATCAGCTGATCACCGTGGCGTGGCAACAGTGGCTGCTCCATCTGGGCCGTGGAACTGATTCGGCGAGAGATTCTACGACTACATCCGGAAGTCAACGAAGAAGTCGAGATCAATGCGGTACTCATCGACTTCTTTTTGTACGACTTGGCCAAAGAGCGGGAAGGTTCAGGTACGTTCTAGATCTCTCCGTGCATCCTATTCCTTGGTCCATCACTCTGTCTGGAGTCATTAGGATGGCCAGACTGTATGGCTTACTTCATCTTGTGACGTAGCGGACATGCCTCACCATCGAACGCGATCCATTTGGTATTGATCACCAGCTGCAGGCGAATGCAAGCAGTGCGCTGCATACGGCAGAGGTGAAAGACCTGGGGTCATGCACGTTGCTTCCATCCTCGAGAAGCTCCGAAGACCAACAACCAAGACCCATCAACAAACGATCAACAACCAACACAACGCAACTCTTCATTCTCGCTCTCGCGCTCTCAGGCGCCACTGCAGCGGCGTCGACCATTGCCGCCAGTACCGCGACTGCCACGGCGGCAGGTTGCTCGTTGTGGCGCCGGCGGGAATTACAAAGGCCAACAGTGCAACAGTTGCGATCAGGGTGATGTAAGCTGATCACCGCGGCGAGACTGGTGTCTGGTTTGCGACTTCATGCATGGAGTTGACCACTCTCTGCTTTAGATTGATTGCAACTGTGAACGGGCTCTCTGCCAGCCACCGAAGTGGCCACCGAAGAAAGAGTGAACTGTCGCGACTCAGTTCAACCTAAGGCGACGTTCAAGTCAAGACCGGCGAGTGCAGTCAGCAAGTGGCAGGATCCCAGTATATACCTCCGGTGGTAGCATGGAGTACATGGCCATCTTTGCCCCTCAGACCTCTTTGTTCCAATCTTGCGCTCCATCGTCTGCCTCGGTCAGACAACGGGGCCGCGTAGATCTTGAGCCCAGGCATTTTGGGCTCCAACTATCGCCCTTGATTCTGCTCTTGACCGAGTCTGTCCTGATTCCGTCAAAACACCACCTATTATACGCCCACCCTTGGGGCCAACTCAGCTATGTCAAAGCCTCGGTGCTGTGCGGTGAAGTCCTCGATCTGGGACCTTCCCAGGGCCGGAAAAATAAGTACGCAACAACTTCTCGCATCAAGGTGTGAGTCACCGACTGACCTCGAATACGAGAGAATGTATGGACAAAGACTCCTGCTACCATGTGCTGCGATTGACAAGCGCCAGAGTCTCGGATGCTCGCGGACGGCGACGGCTCGGCGATGGACTCCGGTTTCACATCATCTGCAGCATCTTGCCCTTCTGCATCCCCTCCGTCTCCTGCTCCGCGCTCTTTGCTCCATCTGTGGTGCAATCCGACGCAAGGCCCACTCGGCCGGACCGCGGATCCAGATGAATGTCACAAGCGCCTCTTGGCCTCAGCACTGCCATCTCCAAGCGTCACCTCGCCGAGACAGCTGGATGCTTTTGGAGAATCGCCGACTCCGCCGCGGCGTGTCAATGATGGTGGATGAGCGCGAGCGCGCTTGGCTGCTGGTCGGAGTTCAAAGCAACGAGAGGTATAAGTATCGGACGCAATGGAATGAACTCCCGACTTATCCGCTCCTGCCAACGACATTCCACTGCATCTTCTTTCCTCGGTCCAAATCTCCAGCGTTCGTGTTCATCTGCCAACTTCAACCGCCACCGGAACAACTCGCTGACAGGCTGACTACGAATTAGCCTGACATCTCCCTTGATCAACGCCATGAAGCTCATCACCCTTAGCCTCGCCATTTTCACCGGGCTCGCCATGTCCGCGGCCCTGCCTGCTCCAATCGCGGAAGCCCAGAATGGTCCTGTCTGCATTTGGCTATTCTGTTGCCCATTCGGCGCCGAGGGCGGTGCAGCGGCGCAGTGCTTCGACGACGGAATATGCCCGTCTGGAACGGTGAGCAAACCCATTGCCAGCCTGGAGTGCCAATACAGCATTCAACCGTGGATCGGAGCTGACCGATTCTTTGCCAGTTTCCCTGTCAAGGAAGATAGAGTTGATGATGAGCCTCGGAGGCCAATGGATATTGCAGAGAGTGGCAGAGCATGCGATGCGTAGCGCTTTGGGCTACACCAGAATCATGTGCATTCTCAAGCGATACACTGCTCTCCTCCGAGTCAAATCTGGGTTCTGCAACGCAAAGATGGTCCTTCAGGAAAGTGCTACAGTATGTATATGGAGACCGCCAGGCTACGATCAGTACTCCGCATGAACGACGCCATCGATCTGGTGCGATGCATTGCTCTCTCTTGTCTCATTTGCGCATGCCTGACTTGTGAGTATGATGATAGCGTGAACCCGGGTGCTGAATCATCTGTTCATGTAAGGGACTGTACAAGGTGCTTGCGGTCGTAAGCACTAAGGTAGTTCTGGTCGGATTGCTTTCCTGGCCCGTCCTCGGGAAGCAGCTCGGCGGAGAGTCCCATACGAGGTTGCGTAGCGAGTCGCACAATAATCTAGACAAGGGACGCTCCGAGAGCGATGACATTGACCGGCAATGCGGATCCGGTCTCATCCGGCGCAATCTAGGCAGGGTAGGTCTGCATCGGTGACAACGATGGTTCTACCCTCCCTCACCTCCCACTCCGACAGCCTCCAAGCCAACAGCACAATTCACTTTGGAATCCTCAAATCCTCTTCGACCTTACCCTGTGCACCTTGCCAAATAAGCAAATTCCAGCTCATCAAAACCCACGGCACACACCACCACGATGCAGTTTGTGCGGACAATCCTTTTCACTCTTTGCAGCAGTCATGCAATCGGCTCGACGCTCCCACCGGCACTGAAAAGAGATTCGCCCTGTTACCTGATCAAGTGCTGCCAACAGGGTGTCGAGGGTGGCAAGCCAGCGTATTTCTGTCTGCCCAAGTGTGAGTTGATCAGATGCAGATGTTCTGACGAATACCTTGTCTTCCATCATCGAGATTTCGCTGATCGTTCCGCCTTCTGCATTAGGTCCAAAAGGTTACGTACGTGGGCTCAATCACCCAACATCGATGGCCAACATCATACACTTCCGTGCGAGAACTGACCATCGGTCGATGTAGTATGACTGCAGCAATTAGAGTCCATGGTAGAAAGCGTTGAGCTGAGGCGGCGATGGACGGTAGCTGCCAACGGAGCCAGGCCACGAAGCCGAACACAAATCTCCTTCGCACATTGACGCTGCGGTGGTTTCTCTCTGGACGTTGACCTGCTCGGACTTGCCGTGTTGTACCTCGATCGGCAGTCTTGCTCCACATCACCATGTCCGAGATTGCGGGAGTTCCATGAGTCTCACTTGGGCGCGTTGTCGATGGATGATAAGGCTTGACGCACAGAATAGACGGGAAGAAAAAAGACGAGAACTACCTACCTTAAGGTATATCTCGCGAATGAGTCAGCAGAAATTCTTGCCTCAGGCTAAATTGAATGTCCTTCCCTGCATTCCACACTCTGCCATCTTCATACGATATCGTGTCGCATCTGATCACGATGAAAATGGGACCATGGTCAGCAGTATATGAGTAGTTGGACCTCGATGCGAACCCATTCCTCCCGGTCTAGCGTCTCACGGTACACTGACCTTCTTCATGCTCCTACCCACTCTTCAGCCTCACGTCAAGGGCTGAATCATGCTCAATTTTCAAGATGACGATTGAGAAGCTCCTGACTGCCTTTCACCTCCTGCCGAATAGAGTGGAGCTCATACACCAAGCACCTCAGGACGCACCGTGGATGCCGTCTGAGGAATGTGACCGTCATGCCCAGCCGGCTCAACAACGATAGCAGAGCCTTGGTTCTCTGCTAAGTCTTCGAGGCCAGGTACCAATCGCGAAGTGAGAGCACCTTCAAGCAAGCTCTTGCATCGACCAAGTATCGTCAACCTCGACCACTGGTGCTCGAAGCAAAAAAAGTCAGATCGTCCAAGAATTATGGCAATGGATATCTATATAGCCTTCACCACTCCTCCCCACTGGCTTGCCGGCGAAAATCCGCCACTCGCACCAGATCTCCCAATCAACCAACGAAACCAACCACCAACATGGTCTTCAACTCCATCACCGCCCTTTTGGCTCTTGCCACCCGCTTCGTACGAGTCCAGGGACAAAGCTTGGCCCCCTCCTATCATCACGGCGAGTTTTTCGTCGACAGGCCGATTGCTGCGCAGCTAGCCTCTGCCGTCACGAGCACTGGATATCTCGTCTGTCCCACGACGTCTGTTCAAGGATACATGCCTCGTGGAGACTGCAAATACACCGTGTATGGATCCACATCCACTGATCTGGTCGGTTGCGGAGGATGTCGCACGCTGGTGGTGGAAACGTCCTACATGGCCAGAATCGGCATGGTACGTTCGGATACTTCTTCCGCTTCTCTCTTAAGAAAGGTCTGTCGCTGACCTGAGATTTGTAGGTGTGCACTGAGCACCCGGTTCCCACGATCACGATGGAAGATATCGCTACGACGGTGACGAGCTGTGAGCCGAGCCCTTCTTGGCCGTCTGATTGTCCGTCGTGTTAGACTGCTGGACAAGACGGACGTGATCGGCATGAGTGAGCGAACCGTTTGAGGTATCCATATCTCTGCGCCAATGCTCTCTCAGAAACGCGAATTCCAGTTATACGTACCGTTCCGCATGTGATACCATGGTCAGAGACTCAATTCGCGAGCGGCAAGCGCAACGCTCTCCGATACACAAATCTCAGCTATACGTACACCTTCGCATGCAATTCCATGGTAGTTCCCTCAGTTCTTGAGAGCCACGCCGAATCTGTTCTTTCCACCATCGAACACCGCGAAGAACTGCTTCAAAAACACATCACCAATGATCTGAACGTCCCCAGGTCCTTCCTGTAAGCCACCATAGCACATACCACTGCCGTCGTCGAGAGGGGCATAGGCCATGTCTGTTCCATTGACAACAGCCATGTAGTCTCCCACCGCCAAGCCGAAGGATGGGAGAGTCTCCTGACAGTCAAAGGTCCAGCCGCCTTGCGAGGTGTCTTCGAACGCAGATGAGACAGAGGCATAGTAGGCTCGCACGATGTCGGTGTCCATGTAGACGAGCGAGGTGCCTGTGTCGGCGATGGCAGGGTTGCAGGACGTGCAGGGTGATTCCTGGCCATCGACGGAGTAGGTGGGTGAATCGAATTGCCACCAGCCGTCGGAGTTGTCGATTGTGGTGTAGTGGATCTCGCCTTGGTATTTCGCTGGATCGATGCGGCCGAATTCGTAGGTGCCAGCGCCATCGGTCTCTTCCAGGTCGGCGGTGAAGACTGGCGAGGAAAGCTGCGGCATGACATTCTCGAAGAAAGTCTTCTGCTTTACTGGCTTGACGGTGCTGATGCTTGAGAAGCCGAGACCAAGAAGTCCGTCGCTGGCGTCATCTGCGATGAATGCGCGGGAAAGTTGGGTGGCGAGCTCGACGCATTGCTTCTGAACGGTAGTGCCGCCAACGTCGACGACATCGTAGCCGACTACGCCACTTGCGCTGCTGCCGTCACCATAGCGGATCTGCCACGTAGCGCCGTCGTATGATTCAAAGGTATCGCTGTTGTTGGGGTTGTAGAAGGAGTGGTCGCCGAGTGCGGACTGGCTCAGAAGCGACGAGAAGACCCAGCTGGGATGCTATTAGCACGCGGCTTTGCTGAAGCGGTGGTTAGTTGACTCACAGATCAGCGGATCCGGTATCGAAGTTGAGGTTGACTTTTTGCCCGCCAACGGTCGTCTCCGTGAGGTACTCGGATTCGTTCTCTTCGGGCACTGCAGTAGCTTCACCATCCTCGTTGCTGGCGGTGGTTGTAGGAGCGCGTGAAGTCGAGGACGTCGAGGTCTTGAGGCTCGTGGGTGAGGACTGAAACTCAGGTGGTCCAGTCGTAGATGGAGCCGGCGCGGTGACGAAGACGGTGTGAGTGAGCTGAACTGCGGAAGCGCTCGAAACTGGGACTTGCGATGCGCGAATGCTGTAGGATGGAACTGCGTCGGCATGATGGTAGCCTTCAACACCCCCGGAAACGATGCTCTCCCAGTATTTGCGGTGTGCGCGTTGGATCTCCTCGTATCCCGAGACTTGGCGACCGCGGGCATGTGCGGAGAACGAGCGCTTCTGAAGGACCGCCGCCGTAGCAAACGAGATCATCTCCAAAAGAGCGAAGAGAATCATGGTAACGGAGGGCGCCATGGCGGCGTGGTCGATAGTTGCGGAGAGGAAGCGATCGAGGGAGCAGGAGGGTCAGTGAGAGTGAGGGAGTGATTGTCGATGAAGTGAAGTTTTGCTGCCGCTTTTATCGAGACGACCGCCAAGACTTGTGATTGTTTGTTGGGAGGAAGGCGCAACCAAGCACGGCGCAGATCAAAGCGATGAACATGACCCGATACGGAAATGAATGACGGAATCGTGGTAGCACGAGCACTGAGCACATGCAACGCTAAATGTCCGTACAACTGACCTACCTGCCAATGTACCTTTGTATGCGTAAATGTTCGTGTAGACAAGTTACCGAGTACGGTAAATGTCCTGTCGGGTAATGCACCAGTCTCCGTACCTGTCAAAGTAATCTGTCATCGTACCTGTCAATGTACCTACACCACTGTATGTTCGTACGGAGAACTTACATGTCCCTTGAGATCAAGGTACCTGTACCATCGACGGGAGACGGCTCATAGTGCGATACGACGAGTCTGTGAACCCACCAAGCGTTCCCGTCTGCGAAATGACCACCTCCTGTCTTCCACAGTCACCTTGGCGAGGCGTTCCAGACAAGCTCCGTTTTGTTTGTCAGTGGCAGCATGACATACATCGAAGCGAATGAGGCTGTCACAAGCCAAGATCCTCCACGACGCCGTGGTCTCCTGTTTCCGCTTCATCGAGCGCCCGTCATTTCCAAGTCACGTCCGCGGTCGGTGGCACCCATCCGGTGACAGGAGAGTGGTTCCAAGCACGCACATGTATGCAGTGCCGCGTACGATCGTCGCTCATATGCGCGGGTTCCCGTCCTGTCCCATCCCTCGGTGCGGCTCCGCTGCTTCAAAGCGCTACACAGCGTCGAGTGTCTCGTTTCACGGGAAAAGCGATGAGCCATCCATTCGATGTCGTTGAAAGAAAGGATGGGGAAGGGATGAAACGTCGTCCTTTTCGAGGCGGAGAGATTGCCGCATGGCGCTAAGCTGTATTAGGAGAAATCTTCATGCCTCAGGCACGATCAGGACCGGCTCCTCGCTCGCCGTCCATCAAGGTCGGTGACGGGAGGGAAATGTATTTTGTCAACTTCACTTCGTCGATGGCGGTGTCGTCTGCTTCCAACATGGAGGACATTCGCACCGTCGGTACGAACGCCGCAGACGGTTCTTTGTCTTCACTTTCTCCACCACGAGCCAATGAAACGACTCCAACTGGCCCAACATCATTCGTTCATCCATGAAACGATGAGTCTGAACATGAGGAAGCCTCGCTGTCATCGCAGTAGAATCAGGACAAGGCGCCGAACAATCCTCTGAATCAACCACATCTCGAGACGATCGATGAGCCGCCACGAGGGACTCTGCGACAATCCATGAACCACCACGAGCGAACCCTTGAAACGAGGCCCCACACACATGACCGAACACGTCCAGGGAGGGAGAAAACGAAACGTGGTAGATCCATCACGTGAGGTGAACCGCATGTCATTGCGTCGACTATCTACAATCCCTCAGACGCCACGTCCCATCCATTACTTGCTGGTATCGACGACGTATCGTCCAGCAATAGCGCCCTTGTGCATCAAGTCATACACGCTCTGCAACTCCGACAGACCGACCGTCTTGAAGGGCGCCTTGATGAGACCACGGCGGTAGAACTCGATGGCTTCCGAGGAGTCCTTGCGGTTGCCGACGTAGGAGCCCTTGATGGTGACCTAGAGGACAGGAAGGTCAGCAAAGTGGTCAAGGGGATGCAGGAATATGATGCGACTAACCATCTTGATGACCGACTCGAAGACCGGAGCCTTGAGATATGCGCCAGCGGGCAGACCGATACAGACGACTGTGCCGCGGGGACGGACGTACTGTACGACATCACTGATCAGCAAGATACCTCAAAGAAGACTGAATAGGACACCAAGACTCACCTCAGCAGCCTGCTGAAACGGCTTCTCGTTGACAGCCACAAGGATGACAGCATGTGGACCAAGACCATCCTCAGTAGCGGCTTGGACATCCTTGACCACATTCTGCGACTGCGCAAAGTCGACGAACGCATAAGAGCCAAGTTGCTCCAAGCACATCTTCTTCTTGTCATCACCAGTATCAATGGCAATCGTTCTGAGACCCATGGCGCGAGCGTACTGCTGTGCCAGCGATCCCAGACCACCACCAGCGCCGACGATGGCGACGGTCTGGCCAGGCTTTGCACCTGACTCCTTCAAGCCCTTGTAAACGGTGATACCGGCGCACAGAATGGGCGAAATCTCGTCCAACTTGCACTCCTTGGGGATGCGGGCGACGTGGGCGCCCTTGGCGATGCAGTATTGCTGAAAGGAGCCGTCGACGGTGTAGCCGGAAAGGAGAGCCTTGCTGCAGAGGGGTTCATCGGATTGCTGGCAGAAGTCGCAGGCGAGGCAGGAGCCGTTGATCCATTTCACGCCGGCGTGGTCACCGCTATGCATCACCATGTCAGTACACTGCCGGGTGAATACCGTTGAGATGAAGGGTAGAAGTCTGCTCACATCTCAATGTCCTGCACCAAGTCGCCCTTGGCAACAACAACACCGGCACCCTCGTGGCCACCGACGAGTGGGAGCTTTGTGGGTAGTGGCCAGTCACCGTTGACGGCGTGCAAGTCTGTGTGGCAGACTCCGGAGTACTTGATGTTGACGAGCACCTCATCTGGGCCAGGCTTCTGGACGGGAATCTTTTTGTAGACGACTGGTCCGCCGGTCTTCTCGACAACTTGGGCCCACTGCTCGGTAGGGATGTCGCCCATGTTTGCGGTGATCGGAATTGGTAAAGTTTGGTTGGTGTCGGGATTGAGGTCAGTTGGTATTGGAGCAGAAGGAATAGTCCAAGATGATATTGATCGAAGAGAAACAAGAGGGAGACGAGATACTTATCATGCTGACCCGGCACCGTACAATTCAAGACTTCCGCTTGACCCCACATGGGCCAGGCCAATGTTCAGATGAGGGGCACTCGCCATTGAGCATTCCTCCATTCGGCCAGATGGTCCATCAGCACGAGCTGTAACAAGCCACTCAGAGCTCCACGATCTGGACCGGAAATGGAAGATGGGCATGCGCGAGACGTAAGCAGTGGCGGGGAGAGAGCCTCTGGACCGGGCAATCCACGTTTCCGTGGAGGATGCTGGTGTCGATCCAGTAGCAAGCGACGGCGATACGCCAGGCCGCTGGTGAGCTCGATGTGCATATTCCCTGTAGGTGAATGACGCCAAGTCGAAGCTATGCCGCTGCGAGATCTGCCAGTACCGGACAAGGGTATGAAGGATTGGGAGCTCTCATCATCTGCCCCTCCATAACCAGGGCGGCATTGGCTATGTACCAAGGTACGACCCGCGCATTTCTTTCGTAGAGCTGGAGCAGAGCAGCTACGCAAGTATTGAGTGTTCATCATGAACGATCTGACTCTCTCCCAGCCCATTGCGGTACCCCCGTGCAATCCGGTCCGACAATTGCCCGGCCATGGAGCTGGGATTCAGAATGGTCTGTACGAATGCGTCAACTTGAGGACAGCGGGCCAGTATGCTCGAGATTAGTGTAGGGCTGGCATGCAGTATTCGGTGGCACGGAAACGCCGTCGTGTGGGGTAGGAAACTCAGAGGACAAAAGTAGGAGAAACCGTGCGGTGCATTGCGGGGAAAGCTGCGTAGGCTTCAACGGGTCTGATATCATGGCTGGATTGACTTCGAGAAGCAGGTTCCTGGCAAGGTCTGGACCTGGCTTCGAAAAAGCGCATGGAGAACGTTCAAAGGCCCTGAGAGCTTGTGCAGAGGATAGAGATGTTTTCAGCGTGTTGTACTCCGTAGTTGACAGGAGTCCGTACAGCCACTTCCTCAATGATGCTGCTGACAGGCGACCAAAGTCCACTGCTGACATCGACGTCCGCACGCTGTTCCGAGCGCTGATGGGAGTGGGGAGAGACCTCAGGCCATGAATCAGAGATCGAAGAGCTCCATCCCTGCTCTCCGGACGACGAGCTGTCATGCGGCCATTTCGAGTTCCGCCGAAAGACCGATCCAGGTCCAAGCCCCAAGTGCGCCGCGCCCTCGCGGAGTAACTTAGCAGGTCTTTGGTCGAAGGATTCGAGGGGAGAGGTCGACGTTTCAGAAGCTGGCTTCCTGATATGGCTTAGTCCACTCGCAGTGGAGCTGATCCTTGAACCCTTTGTCCGGACGACCAATGAGATGGAGGCACCGGTGTGGGGAGATTTCACCGCGGACTGGCGGAGGAAAGAACTTGCCTTGCTCGTCTTTGCACCTCTTGCGGATGTTTTGCTTGAGAAGTCTCATCCTTGATCGGATCACCGGCGAGGATAATTGCTTGTCGATGAGACTTCGGCATGCCCATATTCCCATCGGGCCGTCATCACGAGCCTGTGAGGTAGCCACCTGGCTCGATTCCTTCGGCCTTCGGTCTGTAGCGCCTCTTGGAGATAGACATGAGGTGGGCAGCAACCTCAGCACCGGAGTTCTCTAGGGGTACGAGGTGGACGATACCGTGTCTCTGATGCGAGGTCTCGAGCGAAAATTGACCGTTGTCCAGGCGAGGCCCATTGCATTATGCTTGCTGAGATCTTGTGTGCCGGCCTTCTCTCTTCCACGTATCGATATTTGAAGAGATCCTCGCGGCGCGCGCGTTGAGACGAAAAGAACAGCGACCTGCTCGGTAGGTGCGAGAAAGAGGCGGACGTGATGTTGATATGAAGATGTCCTGCCGGTGGCTTGAATGAGAAGACCTTGATGGACCGGGCGTTCATCTTGCCACCTTGATGGCGGTGGTGGAGCAGTGCTCTGCTGACTGGACGGATGCAAATATGGAAGCCGGAAAGCGCGACGACCTTCATACAGCTTTGCCGAGCATTCGCCCTGGTCCTCCTATCAAGTTGAAGAACGTGGCCGGAACCTACCTCAGATCACATTTGCTCCGTCTACTTACCAGCTGAAATTACCTGACAGCATACGACTTGAGAATCGCCGCACGGAAAACGACTAACAAGCATACGAGTAAAATCAATACATCGCAAGAGGCTTGTGATGAATGTATCAAACGAGGCACCCGAGGTGCAAGCCGACAGACCTTGCTTTCTTATAACTGTTGGAATGGCCGAGCAGTTTGCCCTCGAAAACCACTTGGTGTGCGAGCAGTCCTCGGAGGAAACATTCAGAAGAAAACAAGTTATGCGTTCCATCCACATCTGCAGGAACAAGTTTTACGACGCTCGACGTCCAAATTTTACAACGTCACTTCGGCCGACAAGAACTGCTGACCGACCGGAGTGACACGTTTCCTCTCGTCTGCAACGATCTCGATTCCGGAAGCGCTATAGTTCTATTTGACTCGTCTTCGACGCGCTCATTGATCAGGCATTAAAGGTGGTGACGAGAAGAGATCAACGGACAACATGTCGGGGTCGACGCCAAAGAATGTCCCTGATAATTCGACGGAGCCAGCCACCCTAGTCACAAAGAGCGTGCCGGACGTCATTCATTCCGCTGTGTGCCAGGATCAAGCTGCTGACCGAGCTATTTGATCCATCGCCTGGAACAGCGATCCGTGCACCCTGGGAGGAATTCTCCCGGGTGAAAGGTTTTGTGCGTCGAGTGAGAACACATTTCTAAACATCAGGACGAGCCAACATATCTCGCTACCGAAACAACTACCATTGCTCGAAAAGCTATCATCGCTGACCCGCGATCGCCATGAAGCTCACTACTCTGATCACTGTCATCTTTGCAGGCCTCATCGGCCAGGCGGCTGCCAGATACGTGCGGGCACCCTCCCACCCTACGCATTCTTCACGCACTCGCTGACGCATGCTCTCATTTTCGGATAGTGCGCGAGTGATGCCGAGTGCGAGCCAAAGTGCGTGGACGCGGGATATCCTATTTGGAGGTGGTATGACTCGTCCGTGTCTCGAAAGAGTCCTCCGTGCGCGCTATGGGCCACCACTGACCACGCTTCAGCGCTTACTTGGAAGGGTGTAAGTGCATCGGATATTGACACGATCTTCGTGCGGAAAAATACCGGCGGAATCGGAGGATGTCCAGCGCTGGGCGAACAAGATCGTGCGAGATTGACAGCTGAGATGCGGTTTCATATTTGCTGAACACTCCAACGCAACTTTTGTGCTCCGTGAAGAGACCGAAGCCTTCAGCCAGCAGGTGTTCTGAATGCAGAGCTTTTACTTCCTACGAGGCAGTCAGCGTCCTTCCGGTCGCAATGTGATCATCTTCTCGATCAAGGACATTGGGGAGAAGAAGAGCTGATGTAAGGTAACACACAAGCTGGACACAGAGAAAGGCATAGAAGGGAGTCCAGGCCGCTACGCTCCATGGTCGCAGCGAATGGATCGCCAGTTTCCGACGCCGCAATGGCAGTAGCGTAAGAGTATATTTGCTGACACTGACCGATCCGCGGCTCTGGTGTGATGGGACCGAAGAACGAATCCAGTGGCCAAAAGCTCCTCGATTGCCTGTTCGCTGGACCGTGCAGCACAGCTACACCATTCACGATTCTCCGCTTGAATCCGGTTCACGCAGCGGTACGCACCGGATCAAGTTATCTTTGGGATCTTACTGCATTCCGGTATGATTCCTTAGTATCTCATCACTCGCTCCGACTGGAGACGGGAAGCCATGGGTCAAAAGTGGAATCATCAACGCGGGATTGGACCGTGAATTGTCAGTCAGGAAACCTGTCGAGATCGTATCTTGTCAATCAACCACTGCTGCAAACTTGAAGTGCAATGGTCTCATGCTCTCAGCTGTCCTCCACAACCCTCCACTCCAAGATGTGAAAAGCTGCTCCGACCACCCCGTAGTTGTCGCCTTCCGCTCAGATTTAACAGGATCCACTGGAGCAGTCGCATCCAGATTTGCCTGTACCAGAGGGATAGAGGTCAGCAAGCCTTTCGTCACCTGTGCGACGTAGGTCCAGGTGATTGACTTACAGGATTGAGTCGGGCCCAGGCATTCCACGTGCTTATTGCCGGCGGCGTCGCAGCAATTGGTGGCGGCGCAGCCACCTGGGTCCACCTGGCCCTCGTTCGGGAAGGCGATGGCGAAGGCGATGCCGCTGAAGGCAACGGCGAAGATGATGCTGAGCTTCATGGTTGGTGATGAACGTTGTTCGTTGTCGACGTCGTGGAGGCGGAAGTCGAGATTGTTTGTTGCGTTCCTTGGTTGCGCTTGGACGACTTGGATGAATCGAGTGTGTTGAGGAAAAAGGAAGATGGTCTGGCCGATATGCAGACTTAAATGAGTCTGAGGGCCGGCTTGGCCGGAAGGCATGTCGAGGATAGTCTTGCATACGTGACGTGGTGTTTCTTCAGACCTGGCCGAATACGAGCTTGTAGCATGATAGACCATGTACTAGTTCCAGTGAGTTTCAGGCTGACAACTCATCGCGGCGAACACACATGGGGCGTGAGCAAGCGCTGCTGGACACGGAGCGACGATCAAAACAGATTTGGTCGATCCGGTCTTGCAATGCAGCTTCAGCAGTAGAGACGTGACCACAGCAGACTCGAGATTGTTGGCTTTTACGGGTGTTTGCCCATGCTGGCTCTGCAATTGGGATGCACTGGGGATGGCCTTGCAAGATGGACCGCATCAACAGCTCCGTGCTTCCTTGCACTGATGAATCCAGGATCGTGACGTAAAGAGTCTGATCAGAGCAAGGGAGGAACGTCACCGTATGCCAGCGAGGTCGCAGGTCTTCGCAACTCTTCTTCGCAGGTCTCTCAAAAATTCCGTAGGTTGGGCTGCTATCCATGCTGAGCATTGGCGTTCGCATCGACCCAAACTCCTGCGGAATGATTGCATGGATTGTCAGCTATACGAGGTCAAGCAGGTCGTCCCTGTTGTCATGAATTCGATCGATCCGATGGCCGGCCTGCCCGGATTCTGGATACGCGGCGACTTCTTCAGCGGAAGGATAGAGAGCTCTGACATTGTTGAACGTCTGCGAGTAGTTCAACACCTCCGCTATACCTCGACTGTGGTCGTGCACGTGTGGATTAAGAGGAGCAAGGAAGTCCGTGGACGGTAGGTAATTCTACGGCGAACGAATGACTCAGCAGATAGAACTATATACGCCTTAGGCGCCACAAGCCAGAAGCCTCTTTCTTCCTGCTCTCCATTTCTTCGAACATGCACACCGACGGTGGAATGGCCGCACCGACGACATATATCAATATCTGCCCGGTGCCTGATCTACTGTACTGTCTTTTGGCTGGTCTTCCGCGCTTCAACAACGTCTCCGTACGCGACATTATACAGAAGCACTATTGAGCCCGTATTGCAATGGCGAGGCGCACCAGCAGTCTGTGCATGGTAACGACTCCAAACAGATGACACTCAAGATTTCGACTGCACGAACCATATGGCAGGGTGATTCCGAACACCACGTCCGCTCTGCACCATACCCTGACGACAAGATCTGTCATGATTGAGACGATACCCTGTCCTCGAGTACGAGACCGGTCCTGTTCGTATTGACAAGCATGTCATTCCCACCGAGCATCACCGGCCATCTGGCACTGACCACCATAACGTGGAAGCCGACCAACGCAGGTAACCGGTTCAATCGCGTCCTGGTCCGAGCAGACATCATGCCACCACATGTCACATGGGCAAGCCTGCTCCTCAGGAGGTCCAAGGCTTGTGCTCGACCATTGATCGCGATTGGCAAAAATCTACCAGATGGGACATAAAACGAGCGTCGGCCACCTGCTCTGCCTTTTGCAAGAGTCGCACACACGTTTCGCTCGGAACCTCACACTATCTGTCCACGACCGGTCTTTCGATTGCCAACTTTGCTCAACCCAAGCACCAACACCAACACAACTCACCATGCAACCTTTCTCCATCATCCTCCTCGCCCTCAGCGCCAACCTCGCCCTCGGCTCCGTCCTCACACCTCCGGGCCTGGAGAAACGTCTCGGCTGCATCTGGACCAACTGCTGCGGAGAAGGAGGCATCAAGCAGCCTCACTGTCTAGGCGACTACCAGGAATGCCCCAAGGGCACGGTACGTATTGCCGCAGACACCACTCGGCGATTCAATGCTTGTGGACGCTGACGAAGGAGTGATAGTGCGATTGTTCGGGGGGAGATTGCTGTGTACCTGGAGGGGAGTGTTGATCTGCCTTTGATTGTTGAAGGAGAGCGAGACGGAGCTGACGCCAGCTCGAATGGGCAGTTGGGCGATGAGGTGTCGGTGGAGTGACGATGCTGCAAGCTCGATGGAGGGATCTCAGTCCGTGCGAATTCTGACTTCTGTCTATATCAGAGACGAGTCGTGCTGATAATGTGTAATCAATTCAATGCCATTCCCTCGCCAGCTTCCCTCCACCACATCCACCCGCCGCTTTCATCACACACACACCACTTCCAACCGCCCACATCACTCCCACGGCGCTTCCAACCTCCATCATCCACCTGCCACTCCCTGTCCTCCTCATCAACAACTCGCGCTCTGCCCTCCCGCACAGCAAGGTCCACTGGAACAATCGCACTACCCCAGCTCGTCAGCCCCATCCCTCTCACCCACAATTCTCGAAACGGCACGACTGGCCAGGTAAAACACGTACCGTCCCTGGAGGACACGTTTCCCCGCTATACAAGCAATGCAGCGTCGCAACGCCGCCGGCGCAGCAGTCGATCGCGAAGCAGATGTCGCGGTTCGCAAGCGCCGAGGGCGGCAGCGCGGAGGCCGTGGCCGAGGAGGTGAGAAGGGCGAAGAGGAGGAGTGGGAGGTGCATGGTCGATGGTCGAGGTGGGATAGGACGAGCTGGCTGTCGTGATCTTGGAAGGGATCGGGATGAGTTGTCTTGTGGTAGGTCGTATCCGCAGGTGAGAGGAGGGAGCGAGCTGGAAGGAGGGAGCACGTTCCACTCGAAGGCGTTGCAAGCAGGACCTTTATACAGGTCTTTGCGAGTGCAGTTGGAAACGGCTCGAGTCCGGTGGATCGGGTCGGCGGGTCTCTCGAGACACTCCGAATATGGCCCGAGGATTGAACAATGTTGGACCAACGATGTTCCCCTCGAGGACATCCGTGCTCGGCCGAGACGGCGGTGTGATACTGAAGCGTCTTACTGGAGCAGTACGGAGATCGTCGATCTGTAGTAATATATTCGTTATCCCGCTAAGCGCACTGTACATGATGACCAGACAATCTCACCAACATTGAAACCCCTCTGCCTGAAACCTCTACAACCGACTTTCAACCCCACCCCAACCCCTCTGACCAGGCCACTCCGCGCCGGGCCACACGTGCGGCAGCGCCTCCCAGATATGTCCAACAAACACAATCGACAACCCATCCTTGACCTCCTGCGGCAAATCCTTGGCGTCCTTGCGGTTCTGCTTCGGCAGGAGAACCTTCTTGACACCAGCGCGCATAGCACCGATGAGCTTCTCCTTGATCCCACCGACGGGCATTACTTTCCCGCGCAGCGCGACTTCGCCCGTCATGGCGAGGTTCGGAGGCACGGGCTTGCCGCTGAAGAGGGAGATCAGCGCGACGGTGTGGGCGAGACCAGCTGAGGGTCCGTCTTTGGGAATGGCGCCGGAAGGGCAGTGGACGTGAATGGAGCGGGCTTTCATGATGTCCTCATTGGGGTCATGGGTGAGCGCCAATTCGTATGCGTGAGATTTGACCCAGCTCAAGGCGACTTCGACAGACTCCTTGAGTACGTCGCCGAGTTTGCCGGTCAACTGAACGCGGCCTGAGCCGGGCATGTCGGCCACTTCAATGAAGAGGATTGAACCCTGGTTGCCGGAGGAGTAAGCGACCAGACCGGTCACGACACCTGGCTGGGAGGAAGCGGCGGCGAGCTCTTCTTCGTAACGCTCGATGCCGAGAATTTCTTCAATGTCTTCTAGTGAGACCATAGGAGAGTACGTCTCCAAGGCATTGGAGTCGCGGGCTTCGGCAAATTGCACGGCTTTGGAACGGCATACCGAGCCCAATTCGCGCTCGAGATTACGCACGCCGGCTTCGCGAGTGTACGCTGTAATGACATGGTCGAGGACTGGATCGGGGAGCGAGACGTTCTCCTGTTGCAGACCATTCGTGGTGATCTGTTTCGGTAGGAGGTGGCGGGTGGCGATGGCACGTTTCTCGAGCGTGGTGTAACCCGAGAGATGAATAGTCTCCATTCTGTCGAGAAGAGGTGGAGGAATGGTGTCGAGGCTGTTGGCGGTGGCGATGAAGAGGACTTTGGAGAGATCGATCGGGATATTGACGTAGTGGTCCACGAACGTAGAGTTCTGCTCCGGGTCAAGGACTTCCAGCATGGCAGCGGAAGGGTCACCGTGATTGGAGGCGGCGCCAACTTTGTCAATCTCGTCGAGAAGGAAGACAGGGTTTGCAACGCCGACCTTCTTGAGGCCGTTGACAATCAGACCCGGCATGGCCGCAACATAGGTGCGACGATGGCCACGAACTTCAGCTTCGTCGCGCACACCACCGAGAGAGATTCGGTGGAACTGGCGGCCAAGGGCGGTGGCAACCGACTTAGCGAGGGATGTCTTGCCGACGCCAGGTGGTCCGACAAGGAGCAGAATCGGTGAGCGATCGACCATTTTCTTGTGCTTGAGCAGGCTGATCTCTTCAGACGACTGCTCCCGTGGTGCATCCGCCTTCTCTGTGTCTCCAATGCGCATGATCCCAGCCTTGTCAGCGTCGCGCGGCTTGTCATCCTTGTTCGTCGATCCTGTCGAAGGCTTCTTGTCCTCAATTCGCATGATTCCAGCCTTCTCTGCGTCGTTGCCAGCCTTTTCCGCGTCGTCACGAGGAGCGTTCGTAGGCTTCTTGTCCTCCTCCCGCATGATGCCAACCTTTTGCGCCTCATTAGCACCAGCGGCAACTCCAGTAATAGCTCGAATTTGCCGATCCAGGTCGACATTCACCGCCTGCTTCAACTTCAATACTGCCAGATATTCCAACAACCTCTTCTTGATCTTCTCTAGTCCATAATGATCATCATCCAGCTGCTGCCTCGCCTTGCCCAACGTCGCCGTACTCAGATTGTCCTCCGTCACTTTCGTCCAGGGAATCTCCGACAGATTCTCCAAGTAGTTCCTAACCACTTGGTGTTCGGCTTGTGCGGGATTCATCTTTGCCAGACGCTTCAGTTCGCGGTCAGCGACTTTGCGGGCTTCCGGCGAAAGTCCGGCTTCATCGAGTTTCTTCTTCAGCTCTTCGATCTCATTCGCTTCATCTTCCTGCTGGCCACCTGGACCACCCATACCAGGCGGCATGCCATTGCCTTTGCCACCATTCTGTCCTGCTGCGAGCCTTCTGATCCGTGGATCCTGACGAAGCTTGTTCAATGTGTCCATATCAATGACGCCATCCTGCTTCGAGTCGTTCGTTGTGCTGATGGAAAGAATTCGGGTGTTACCCTGTATCGCAGAAATGGATCGTTGCAAAGTCTCTGTGACACGCTCGAGACGTTCATGAACAGAGAAGGAAGATAAGATCCGCAGCTTGTCCTCGTATGTGCAGTCGATGATGTTGGTCATGAAGTCCGCCAACACACCCGCCTCTTGCAGATCCTTCCTGACGATATACAACTCCAGTCTTCGGGCAAGAATTGGAGATAGTGTCGTCTGTGGTCCGCGAGGCAGTAACGCAGAGAGGCGGATTAGAGCAATCAACTCCCGACTGAGCTGCTTCAGGTTGGCGAACAGGCCGTTGATCTTCTCATCGTTCTCCGCGATACGCTCCTCATTGTGGAGTGTGACCTGTGCTTGGAAGTACGGCTTCTCGTGTGTGATCTTCTCAATCTTGAACCGGCTGACTCCTTCAACAACCAACATCAACTCTCCCGGCCGTTGTCCCTGCACACCGCTGACTCTTGCCATGGTACCATACTGAAACAGATCCGCCTTGTTCGCCGGACCTGCGTCGGCCTGGGCGACGGATTTCTTGTTACCACTCGCATCTTCAATCAACTGCTTCCCGTCCGAGCTAAGGTACTGGCTGTTGAGCGGCACGCAGCCGATGGTGACGCTGTTGGGTTCTGGTCGTGGGTGGGAGGCTTTGCTGTAGACGTTGGCGAGGATAGCAGCAATGTCGGCTCGGTTCTGGAGAGGGATGCGGATGGTGGCGCGAGGGAAGAGGACGGTCGATGCGGGGAGTGGGATCAGAGGGAGGGTGCGGGAGGTCGACATGGTGGCGATGGTTGTAGCTCTCCGCTGGGGAGGATGTGGTGGGTGCTACAAGCGATCAAGCGTATGTACAGATGAAGAAGGAGGAAGACAAGATCGCAAGCACGACATGGGATGTAGTTGACTTGTGGCGGAAGTGGCACGTGAACGTGTCGACGAGTGAGTGTCAGAGACATAATCGTTATCGCCGAGGTTGCTTCAAGCTGGGCGGAAACGACTAGAACGACGACATCATCACTTTGGTATACGATATTGGCGGCAACTGCAGTGGATCTCCGACTATTGTGTCTATCATACGGTATACGGGCAAATGACTATGAGTACCCTACGCCATTCTCGCTCTCAGCATGCGTCCTCTTCGTCGTTGTTGACATTCGATGCGCATCGTCATTGAATACCAAGGCAAGCGGAGGACATCGGCATTGGGAAAAAGCCCTCCGATTGGCTGAGCTTCGGCACCCCCCTTGTCAATATGGGGTGCTCTCTTCTTCATCAGGCTCACCTCCAGTTCTCCCAACATCAGATTTGCTGTTGGAACGAAGGTCTCGCACGAGGAAGCTGGCATGCTTTGTGTGCGGAGGATCTCTCATCCGCTGTATCTCGATGGCGCGAGCTGTAAGAGCTGCAAGAGAGAGGACAACAATAAACGCAAGTCTGCGAGGCTCGACGAGTTCAGAAGACCACCTCACGATATGAGATATATTCTTGAGGCACATGTTCTCGTTGGAGCTATCCTGTAAACTTTGATCAATAAGGATGGCACAGCGAATTTCCTGATCGTTCCGGTGGCAGAGACATCAGCCTTTTCTCCTCTACCACTACTACGCCTGCTTTCTCTCAATCAGACCACACCCTCACCCGTCGACACCATCCCTCTTCGCGAGCAGAACACGATTCCTTGCTATGCCTAGTACTGCGTCGGCGTCACCTCGCAGCTCGTCACAGTCGTAGTCGCACTCGCTTTCGTAGTCGTTGGAATCGGATACTTCACGCACGCCTGCATCAATCGCCAAGTCAGTCAAAATCATCAACACCTGAATACCATTCTCCGAAAGGAGCATCCAAACAACATACCGGTCCAAGCTCGAAAAAACGATTATAAGTAGTGCTCGTCACCAGAGAACTGCATCCCCCGCAATCGACTGATGATGTGGATGTGTGGCCGTATACCGTGGAGATGCACCCGTTTAGTTGGGGTCCATTCTGGACAACGAGGGTCGTGGGGCAGGAAGGTGGTGGGGTGATAGCATGGACGATGCTTGCGGCGATGGTGATGAATGTCGAAAATGGGGAGAACATGTTTTTGAGCGTTGGAGGCGTGGGTGGATTCACTGGGTTGTGACGTTGATGCTTGGAGTTGATGGGTTATTCCTTGAGACGAGCGTAGATGAAGACCTTATAAGCCTTTCGCTGCCATGTGCCAGAAGCTTGTGTACGTTTGACCTATTCTTGGACCCACGCGGCTGAGGATGGTATGATGTGGTTTCACTTACGCGGGATATCAGGCGAGATGGCTGCTTACTTTGCCTTCGCGATTGGGAGGTGATCTCGAAGGCTGCTTCAGACCGAGCTTCTCCGTTCTCGTCAAGCGGTGAGCAACATGACAGCAGTGCATGCGCTCCGTCAATGACTCGATGGATAAGAGCTCATCGCGGGTATACGGCTTCCATTTCGAAACCGCAAAGTCAGATGCAATGCGCCCACGAGTCATTGAAGGAAATCGTCGCAGGTGTGAAGGAAGAAGCGGTCAGGACGGTCTGCCGCAGGACGTTCGTCCTCATTGAAAGAAGGCTGAGTTCACGAGGTTCTGGTAACGCTGGAGCTCGACGGCCCAAGGTACCGGCTGGTCTCGTCCATATCGTAGCCAGCAGGACGTTGTAGAAAGATGGCAGGCAAGTCGCGTTCGTCCGCACTGATCGTGTTGTGGAGTTGCAAAAAGCGGACGCATCGACCCTTCGGCACAAGCCTTCGGCCTGGGTCGCATGGGATGGGCGCGCTTTGTGGTGAATGGATGCATGGCAGAATATGCGATTGGATTGTCGATCTGCTGAAGGAAGAAGAACAAATTTGGGGACGTGCTGGTGAGCAGGTTCGTGACTAAGCGCGCGCTAGTGACTAAGGCGAGAAATGAGCTACCTTATCATCCTGCTCCCTTTCCCCCCATCATCCACTCGCACAATCGCCGTCCCGTTTCCGCACTTACAGGCGGCACAAGTCGATCTCCTTTCCTGCACGACACCTCAGCGCAGCCAAGGCTAGGCGAACAGGAGTACTATGTCGCGCGTAGACGAGAAGATACCCGACAATGACGAAAGTGACCTTGGTCCTTTCCAGGCATTCTACGACTCCGCCAAACAGGACGTCGCGAGTGCTGCCGCACAAAGATCAGCCTTCAGCCAAGACCCTCGGGGCGTCCTCATTCAGGGCAAAGCATCTGTCCGCCGAATTGTCCGAGTCGAACGAGGCGTTTGCAAGGCTGGGACGGGAGTACGCGTGGAGGAGAGCAGGGCGCTGCAATTTGCCCACGCCTTACAGCTTCCGGTCCCCACAGTACACGAAGTAAAGACTGCGGACCGGCAGACCGAGATTTTGATGGACTTTGTAGACGGCGACTGTCTCGAGGAAGCCTGGCCCGCGATGAACGCCGTCCAGAAACAGAGCGTGGCCGAGCAGATCGGCCGCATTGTCGCCGCCATGCGAGAAGCAGCGTGCGATCAGGCCATCGGCGCTGTCGGAGGACCGGCTCTTGACTGTCGACAATACGGCGATTACTCCGGCGGTCCGTTTGCCAATGAAGCCGAGTTCAATGACTTTGTTCTCGATCTGCTGCCAGGAACCCCACCACGGATGCGAAGTACCCTTGCCGAAGCCTTGCCCGTAGACAGTCGCGTCGTCTTCAGTCACTGTGATTTGGTCCCACGAAACATCATCGTCAAAGGAGACCAAGTGCAGGCGCTTTTGGACTGGGAATACGCCGGCTGGTACCCTGAGTATTGGGAGTACGTCAAATTCTTCGACCGACCTACACGCTGCAAGGATTGGAAACAATACGCCGATGTTATATTTGGCACGCACTATCCCAAGCAACTCCTCACATTCCAAGCACTCGCACGCTGGCAGAGACCGTGACCTAATCCTCCACATCCCGCGCCTCGGCGATGGCATCTACCATACCATCGACGCCCCTCTCATACGATTCCGTGGATAGCGAGCCATTGTCCTTGAATCTTCTCAGCGCATCTTCAACCCATTTCTGACAATCGAATTCGCGATCGGCATTGTTGATCGGAACGCTGCGGAGCGCTCTCAAGATCTGGTCGGAAGTCGCAGCGACGGTCAGTGGGCCCACATCCACGAGCTTGGCGTATCGCTGGGTATCCAAGGGCCGCTCGGTCTCTCTGCTCTCGAATTGGAAGTCGCGCGATGCACCGATGATGTGCACGATCAGGGAAGGCGATGCGTCGGCGAAGCGAAGCCAGAGTGCAGTGTGGCGGTACTGTGGGTAGTCGAGCGGACTGGCCTCGTAGACGATGATGCTGATTTGAATGGTCGTCATGGTCTAGTGGCGTTGAGGTCGTTATCGGTGTGTATTTTCTCGGTTCTCTGTCCCTCTCTTCTATCTCGACGTGCTTGAGGTGTATTTGCTTTGGGGTTGGTCGATGGCCGCTGTGGACGAGTCCTGGTCGAATCGAGGCGGTTCACAAACATGGCCGTGCAAGAACGTCGCGAGGAAAGCGTGGAGCCATGGCGCTAGTTGGCTCCGCCACAGTGGTCCCACTGAACGAGCGTCGGGCCGGAAAGCGCAGACGTACGTGCGTATACATCCAGGTTACTGCGTAGTCCAAAGCCATGTTTCGGCGCTTTGGCACGATTCTGGTCTCAGTGCAGGCGAAGAGAATTCCGAAAGTGACACCTCGTCTAGAGTGCCTGGAAACATTGATGAGTATTTGGTCTCAACGAAACAGCAAGTATCAGCGGCTCACTTGGCATGAGCCTGCCACAACCAGGTCACGCACCATGCATGCTCGTGATTGACGCATATTAGTACTGTAAATGCTATCACTCTCTCCTTGCTTTCTCCTCCAACCTGGCCAGCCTCACAGCTCTAATCGTCCGCGGCACGGCGATCGTCATGCTCTTGCAGTCTTGCAATCGTCGCCGGCTTGTGGTGCTCTGCGTTGCACTTTCCTCTTCTACCCCGACACGTATCTGCTCGTTGGGTGGATCGATGGCTCTTCTTTGCGAGTGATCATTTGGATGGAGGGAAGTTCTGAAACCGGTAAGACCGGATCACTTATGACGCTATTGGGCCCCCGCATCACACCCATCGACACGGCCATACTAGCCCTCGGGATGAGATTGGAACCAAGAACCAAGAAGACGCAGGCTTGCGTACCTCCATGTCGGGATTGCCATGTCGTCGTTCTTGGCACGGTTGAGGTATCAAGTTCCGGCCACTGAGTACCAGAAGCAACGTCCATGTTGAAGCGCATTGGAGCATTCCAAGGTTGGAAAAGTACGGTATGTATCAATGTTTGGACGTGACAGAATGACAGATACCTATAGCTCTACTTGCATGCACTCGGCAGAGAATGTCCGTTTCCAGCTTTCCAGATCACCAACCGCGATTGCTCGCCCCACGCTTGATTCCACCGTGTGACAACCATCACAACCGCATCCGCCTGCCGCATGGCGACACACCACTTTCGACCGGAAGTCATTCAATGCCGACCATCGTCGACTTTCACCACTCCCTCTCAAACCAACCTCGCAGTCTCATCATCAACATCGCTCCTCGCATCATCATACTCATTACCCGGGCTATCCTCCTCGTCTCCATCCCTCGCATCCACAACGCTCGTCTTCGCAGCCGGCCCCGGCATCTGATACATCCCACCACTCCTCTCCGCCATCGGCGCCGCTCTCTGCTGCGTCTGCGATTTCGCGCGACATTCCGGACAAGTCGTGCACAAACCAAAGCGAGCCCACGGGATGGCGCGGAGGGTGATGTAGGTGTGAATCAACCTTTCATCCAGTCGTCAGCTCACCGAGTCCAGAGGAGAGGCGATGATCCCGAAGGACAGGAAAGAAACGTACATATTCGCCACCATACCCACGGTCCCATACGTCCCCACCAACACCATGGTGCTCCTCCAGCTTCCTCCCAGCTTCATCCATGTCGGCACCAGACATACCAGGTAGACCACGGGCAGCAATGTCTCCGTCAGCGTGGAGCTGACGCCGAGACAACTCCAGTGTGATTTGTTGTCGAAGCGGATGGAGGCGGAGCGGGCGTCGCGGCGGTGATGGACGATGGCGAGGAGAGCGGAGATGGAGAGTGGGATCAAGCCGATGAGGATGAGGGCGTTGTCGAGGATGGCGAAGGGGAGGACGAAGGCTAAGGAGAAGGGAAGGGAGAGGGCGGTCAGGAGGCGGAGGGTGTGGTGGGAGGTGGAGTTGGTGGGAGACATGGTTTGGGTGATAGATGGATTGGTGGGGTTGTTGTAGGTCTTGGAGTCGTGGTTGAGGATGTAGAGTTGGTTTAGGCGGCAGAGGTATAATACACTCTTGTGACGTCGACTTGGAAGTCGCTGCGGTTGTTGATGGAATGAATGTTGTTCCTGTGGTACGAGAGTACAAGATATATGTGTATCACGACCGAAAGAAAGCGACTGCCTACAATGGATTCAAGAACGTCGTCGTTGCAACGTGGTGTGCGTGTCAGGGCAGTGGGGGGAATCCTTAGCAGGCGGCAGGATTGTCATGCTCCTCAATGGCCCGAATTTCTGCCATGGAAACACGATGGACTCGGACCAAAACAGATTGACCTCGTCGTGAGGGAGTTCTTTTGTTGTCCTTTGGCTCATTATCAGTGTTGAGAAAAGTGTGTATGGACTGATATGGGCCGGCCAGTTTGCGAAAATCGATTCGTGTGTGATTGCTTCAGTCTTTCAAGGTCCGTCGGGTTGTGGAGCATCCACCACAACTCATGAATGTATGGACGCGGGAAGCGTCAGAGGTGGTAGGTCTGGAGTCCATAAAAAAGGTCATCGTCCAAGCCAGGTTTGCACTGAGATCTGGCATGGCAAAGATAGACCGTACGATCGAGGACCTCGAGCTGACGCCTGATTAGACTCCACCTCTTCTCGAATCCTCCCCCTCCAACAAAGCCCTATTCCTTCCTCGAGGACGTAGACGTCTACGACATCTTCAGCTCGCCGCCTAGTCCTCCTCCAACTCCCCTCATAAACTCCTCCCTCATAAACTCCCCAATCCTCCGATCCATCCACCTCAACCCCTCCTGATCCGCCCCTCCACCGGCAATATGTCCCCAACAACTAACCAGCGGATCAAAAGTCCCATGCTTCAAATACTTGACCTCCTCCTCCCCATCCTCGACCGGAAAATACTGATCCGTACTCCCCGGCATCACCAACACCTTCGCGCTCACCCCCCTCAACGCCTCCCTCCACTCCCCACCCCCACCCACGACTCCGACATCCCCCGCCTGCCACATCCTCGCCAGCACGAGCAGATCCTCCGCATCCCAGGTCTCGAAATTCGACTGACCGACCGGAGGATGCAGCCAGTCATGCAGTGAGCCCGCTCCGACTTCCCGCCACAATTCCCGGCGAAACCACTCCGCACTCGTCAACCACGCCGCGTACGCCCGTCCGAAAGCTCGCAGTCCCTCGGTAGGTGTCACTCCGGTGTGGCGATATTTCCCGCCATCGTAGTCTGTACTCGCGATGAGTGCGGACGTCGGACCTTCGAGGAACGCGTGGTTGTGTCCGCTCGTCTTCACGCTGCCGCAAATGACCACCGCGCGTTGGACGAATGGTTGGCCTCCGGAGCCGTGCATGACGGACCAGTAGTAGGCTTGCTGTCCGCCCATTGAGAATCCGATCACGGCTTGCAGGGACTCGACGCCGAGGTGGTCGGTGAGGAGAGCGTGGTGGGCGTTGATGCAGTCCTGGTAACGGAGGGAGTAGTCGGGTGGGAAATCTGGGTCGTTGGAGGGACTGGATGATTCGCCGTTGCCGAGCATAGCGGCGACGATGACATGATAGTTTTTGAGCGCTCCCGAAGTGAAGGTTTGGGTGGTGTTGATGCGGCCGCCGTAGCAGGTTGGGATGAGGACTGTTCCGCGCGTGGAAGTGGAGTTGAAGGAGCGGTAGGCGACTTGGATGTCTTTCCGGGCGCCGCCGGTGAATGGGAAGGAGGGGATTGTGTAGTATTCTACGCCGGTTGGGTCGGCCATGATGAAGTGCTCGATGGAGGAGCTGGGGATGGAGAGGCAGTCCTGAAGATTGGTGTTGGACGAAGTGCTGTCTGGTGATGGTGAATGTGCCTCTGATGTCTATTCTCTCGAGTTACTTGATGGACGATGTTTGTGTATGTGCGAGCGGAAATGGCACATAAGTATGGCATGGAGAGCTTCCAGGTTCGTCATGCATCACCCGGCGAGACCCACATATCGAGCACCTGCCAGAATCGGACATGATCGGCACTCGAACGAAAGGGTAAGTAAGGTATGTTGCAATTGCAAAAGAACATGGCTCAGGTGTGGGCATCCGCAAGCTATATTTCGATATCATGATTCCTTTGATCCCACTTCATTCGATTCGCAATCGACAAGCTCCAGGCTTCGAAACCCACCCCCCATCGCTTCGACACGCCATCTTGCCACGAGATCCCAACATCATCCTCCGCATCGTTTCACGAATGCACACTCGCCGCCTTGGCCGGATACTTTTTCAACAGCGCATCATACTGCGCCTGCGTCACGCTCTCCACACTCCCATGCTTGATGTGCTTCGGGAACCCCTTCAGCGCCTCCGCCTTCCACGCCGACATGCCACCCAACGTCCTCGCGGTTGCGGGAATGTACGTCTGCAGTGAATTCTCGTCGATCCACAGGTGGAACAGACCGGAGTCGACCTGTCCGTGTTAGTGTCATGGCGAAGGATTCCGGGGGATAAAAGAGACTTACATTGTCCTTGAACACCAGCGGACCCTCGTTGTTACTATACTGCTTCGCAAACGTGATCCGCTCACTCGTCGAAGCACCGCCGACCCGACTCCACGGTCCCAACAACCCATTCGCCGACCGTTCCTGGTAAATCAATAAATCCCTCTCATCCTTGACCCAGCGATACCACACCCTCGCGCCTTCATTGTCGGCCTTGAGAAATGTCGCATCGATGACCGGGTAGCCCGGCGCGAGATACTCCCTGGCGGCCGAGAAGGTCTGGAAGTCCGTCGTGGTGACATACATCAACTTGTTCGGCGGTTGGGGTCCCGATCGGTCGGCGGGGGCGGCGGGGAAGAAGCGCGAAGCGAAGACGACGACGTACGCTTGGAAGCCTTCGTCCCACACGGCTTCGGGCGCCCAGACGTTGCCGGCGGAGGAGTCGACGAGATTCGGGGAGAGGCGGGGAGCGGACCAGTTGACCAAGTCGGTGGACTCCCAGATGATAATCTTCAGGGAGCCGAAGCGGGAGGCGACGTTGAAGTCGGCTTTGTTGTTGACTTGGAGATCCGTGCCGATGAGCCAGTACTTGCTTCCGTCTTTTGCGCGGACGATTTTCGAATCGCGCACGCCTTTGTCGCCGATGTTGGAGCGGAGGATGGCGCCGTTGGCGCCGTCGGTCGTGAGTTGTTGCCAGGTGTGGGCGTCGTTGCCTTTGGAGAGGTACATGTAGATGGCTTCGTCTTCGACGGGGAAGGTGGTGAGGAGGTAGCCGACTTTGGCGGTGGAGGATTGGCGGGTGAAGAGGTCGGGTTGTGGAGAGGATTGAGGAAGGGCGAAGGCTGTTGCTGCCAGGAGAGTGGCCGTGGAGAGGAGGGTTAGGGGCAGCATGATGGCGGTCGGATGTGGTTGGTTTGGGGGAGTGGAGGGTGCATTGTGCGGGCGTGTCGATGGTTATATGCATCCGAGACTCGTTCGTCAATCTGATACACGAGTGGAGCCGCCGGAAGAATAGCCAGAATGTGCAGCTCTCCACGTTTAAGATCCCGGACGATCGCCTGCCTAATCGGGAAGGTCCGGGGAAGCCAAGAATCCGGAGTAATTCTTAGACCTGGATCGCCACGGCCGATCGTAGCTCAGGGATCTAAGCAAATGCCTTGATTGGTGCGAAATTCTAGGATGCCTCGTGTGAGATCCGCATATGTCCCGTCAACAAAATCATGCAGGCTTCTATGTCCCTCAGATCTCGTCGGTATGCCACGTCGTATCGGTCGTTCTGGGGCGAGAATTCCGGAGACATTCCGGCCGGCGACGAGCTTTCTGCAGCTCTTTCTTCCGGTGCTGCTTCGTGGATGGCGGGGAGATGCTACACTCCTAGAGTGAGGAAGGGAAGAAGCACATCGGATGAATGTGGGTCGTGTGAGCGCAACGTCAGCTTCCTGGACATTTGGAGCTAGATACCTCGTATTGCATGCTCCAGACGCTCTTCGTTACAAGTGACTCAGCCGTGCTGTCGCCGGAGACCTGATCTTCGGTTGCTTGAGCCAGGAAGGCGGCTTGGGGAAAGAGACTTTGCTGCTGTATTCGCGGTGATCTCCCTCCTGGTCAAAACTTATTGTACAAGATCGAGAGCCCCAGATTATCACATCCGCACTTCGTTTCTTCACTTTTGGACCTCTTCTCCTCTTGCTTCCTCAGTCCATCATTACTACTCAAACATACTCCACCTCCCCATACTTCTCATTCTCCCCTCCACTGCCCCTCGTGATCCTACCCGCCGCACTTCTCAACACGCCCTTGTTTGCATCCACCACCGGGCTAACCCACTTCTCCTCGCCCTCCACCTTGAACGTGGCACTCGCCAGTCCCTCCCGATGCGAATTCGCGTAGATCGTCTCCCACGCACCCTGGGGCACTTCAAACGTCTCGTGATAGATGCTCAAATGGCTATGCTCCTTGACGGTGCGATTCCACCAGTCCCACGCTTTTCGGTGCAATTCGCTGTGCGCGAAAGCCTGCAGTCCTTCGAGCGTGCGGAAGTAGCCGACGGACATATTACCGTTGGAGGAAGAGCGGGAAGCGGCGTCGAGCCAGGAGGTCATGCCTAGGAATCCAAACTCCTCGGCTCGCTCATCGAGTTCTTTCGCCATGGATTGGAAGTAGCCGCCGAGATCTTTGTAGCCGGGAGCGAGTAGGCCCATGGGATGGTTCGTGCGGGCGCCGATGTGGAAGACGACGATGGATGAGTCGGCAGGTTTGGCGGAGAAGGTTCCATCGGGTTGAGGGAATTGGGCGGAGAATTTACCCATGATGATGCCGGACATGTTGGGGTTGGTGAGGACGCCGATTGTTTGGAGGTAGGTGGTGATGAGGCGGAAGAGAATGAGGGTGAAGGCGGGGAGGAGGGAGAGGCGGCCGAGAAGGAGGAAGGCGGTGCCCTGAGCGAGGGCGCCCATGGCGAGCCATGTTGTGATGTCGAAGTTGTCGCGCAGGACCTGATCGCGGTGGTGTCAGTTGATGGAATTGTGGAAGCAGGGTGAGATTGAGAGTGGATTGCACGGACTGTGGTCCTCTTGCCGGGTCCGAACCAAGAAGCACTAGGACGAGATGTCGCCGGCGCCAGCAGGGGTTTGAGGGGTTCTCCTGCTTTCGACATGGTGTGGGTATATGCGTGTATGTCTCGGTGTGGAGGAGACTAAGACTGCGCAGTAGATCTCGCTCGTCTTGTGGATGTCCTTGGTGGGAAGTCCGAGAGGCTCGTGTGGAAAGTTGTTGAGGTGATGTTGATAATGGGATATATCCTGAAGAGATGCTCCGATCTTATACTCTCCCAGAGGCTTCAACCAATACCTCAGCGATGCGGAATTGTCATGGTCCAGATGTCATCGATGGTCGTGGTTGATCAGTGATCACTCATCACAACCCGATTCTTACGTCCGCTCCAGCCCAAAGCCGGGGTTCTTACGCCCGTAAATCCTGCGATCAGCCACCAAAGCTACCGAATGCAGCTCGCACTGCGAACCTCCGCTGTGCCAGCAGTCTTCCTGGAATGGCCGACGGAGGAATTCAACACGTCGCGACAGAGAGGTCGGACTGGGATGGCGTTGACAGTGACTCGAATTGGCGATCGAGCATGCCCACGTCCGACGGGACAAAGTCGAGCAGTTGTGCGAAGCAAAGACGAAGCATGTATGATGTCGGCGGCTGGAGAAGAAAGGGACTGAGCAGTTCGCGTTGACATGGCCGAAATACCTATGGTATGGCCCATTCGTCGGACGTTCGGTTGTTATTTCGATCGTATCGACATGTTGTGACGGCAGCAACGGTCGAGGAGAGTACCAAGCAAGAGAAGACACCTCTCGTTTGCACGGCCACAGATCTTCAGCCACTTCGACTTTGTGGCGCCAGAACCCAGCACATTCAAGACCTCACCGTCCTTCCACTTTGCGACTCCGACCTACTAGTACTCCCCAAATGATCCTGCAAATGACAAAAGGGAGGAGAGCCTGAGATGCGACACGGTGATCAGATCAGCAAACCTCGCTGCCTCCAACCATCCCACCACCACCGCCATGCCACCCCACCACCGCTCCTCCTCCCCCACCTTCTCCATCTCCACCACAGCCTCCGACCGCGCCCTCTCCAACGACCTCTTCAACCCCCTCGGAATCTTCCGCAAACCCACCTTTGTCCACCAGTACGCCTCTCTCTACCTCACACTCTTCTCCAGCCCACCAACCATCCGCATCCTCACGCAGCCAACCCTGATCTCAACCCCCTCCCTCGAATTAACCATGTCCCAGACGCAACCACCCCCCCTCCTCCTCCTCCCACCTCCACCCCTTCTACACCACCCCCCTCCTCTCCCCCCTCCTCTTCGACAACACCGACTCCTCCGCTCGGGACCACCTCGCCGCCGAACGCACCTTCCTCTCCTGGCTGCGCCTCTCCATCTACATGTCCGTCGTCGCGACCGCGATTCTCATCTCCTTTCACCTCAAACATCAACCCTCCCCGACGGAACGCCGGATCGCGTTGCCGCTGGGGTTGGTGTTTTGGGTGCTGGCGTTGGGGTGTCTGGGAGCAGGGGTGGGGAATTATGTCAAGACTGTGGAGGGGTATGCGAGGCGGGAGGCGGTGGTGCAGAGCGGATGGGGGACGCAGGTGGTGAGTTTTTTTGGTTTTTGTTTTTGTTGGTGCGCTTTGTTTGGTGTGGTTTGGTGCTGATGTGATGAGGTTTTAGGTGTTTACGGTTGTGGCGGCGGCGATTGTGGCGGCTTGTGTTTTGTTCCTGTCCATGGAGGTGGAGAGGTCTTCTTGAGGAGGGCGGATTGGAGGGTGTGTGATTTAATGACATTATGACGCTATGACAATGCGAGAATGGCTGCTCCGCCATGAGTCTCATCTGCAGTCTCGGCGGCATATATATGTGCATCTCAGCATTTCAGTGCCCGGTCTCTGCTCTTGTATGACATCCCATTTTGACTCATGGCAGCATTCTTGACCACCTCGAGATACTGCCGCCAGTCTTTCCTCGTTCATGCCTCTCCACTCTCCTTAGCAGATCTCGATGTCCTCCGTCCGTCTCTCCCTCTTCAAATCTCCAAAATCGCCCACGTCGCATCATCCACCGTCGTATACACCCTCCCCAACCCCAACAACTCATCACCCGCCTTCATCACCTCACTCAACTCCATATTCACCCTCCCCGCAATATCCTGCGCATGCAATCCCTCATTTGTCTGCGGCGTGCTCTTCAAACACGAATACACCTTTCTCGCCGACGCACTCACCCCCGAGATATCCCCTCCTCCTCCATTCTGCTGTGCTTGTTGTTGTCCATACCCATTCGCCGCCTGTCCACCCTGTTCCCCACCACCCGGCGGTCCCTTGGTAAGCTGCAAATGCACCACCGTCGCCTCCAGCAAATGATACGAAATCTCATTGAAATCCTGAATCGGCCGCACATTGATCGCCCCCACGTGCCTCTTATTGTTAAACGCCTTCAACCGTCCCCACACCCTCGCGTACCCCTGCTCCACCGGCTTCTGCTTCCCTCCTCCTCCTCCTTCCGCGGGCTCAAACGCCTCCGCGTCAATCCACACTTTCACCTCGATACTCCCCGTGCCGTCGTCCATTTTGTAGGTGACATTCGTGGTTTGGGTGGAGATGTTTCGGATCTGGCCGATGAAGGTGACTTGGGTCATTTCGGCGTCGTCGACCATGAAGTGGTCCGCGTCGGGGTGGGGGTGGTGGGCGTCGAGGAGTTGTTTGATGGTGACGGGGCGGAGGGTGTCTTTGCCGTAGCCGGTGCGTTTGGTCGCGCTGTTGTCGTTGGCGGATTGCGAGCCGGGCATGAAGCCGCCGCCGGTGGCTCCGCCTTGGGCGCCGTAGGAGGTGGTGGAGTAGCCGTAGTCTGGGAGGGGTGATGTTAGTGGGAGTGGGAGTGGGAGGTGGTGGTGACGGGAGGGATACCCATGGTGGCGGTGGTGGCGGTGATGTTGTCGGAGGAGAGTTGTGTAGATGATTAACTGCGCTTTGGGAGGGTTGCTGTTTGCCTGGAAAGTTGCCCCACCAAGAGAGAAGACGCGTCGGTGTGAAAAGCGTGTCGCGAGCGTGCCGAAATGATACGGTCGCCCATTGGGATGAGAGAGACAGAAGTCGTTCTCGACCTCCACAGCTTACACCATCTCTTCCATTCCCTTCAACCACGACCTCTTCCATGATCACACCATCTTTGAGGACAGACCGCAACAGACGTGTGTCGACAAGATCATGCGCTGCGTGATTCTCAACCACGCAGCATGCACAAGCTGCCATGTGTGTCGTCTGCGGCGATACGACGATCATCCGCCTACGCCGGGCATGAGTCGTCAAGAGTCGCTGGGATTGCGTGATGCAATATCGCCTCCTTCGTTTCAAAGTACCGCAACGTATCAAGGTTCCGGGTTGTTTCCAGGATCGACAAGAGCCTCCATCTGCTTGGAAATGCATACGCCTTCACGGTCGATGATGTGATCGTTCGCCAGCTGATCATAGGCTCTGACATTCCCTCCAACACAGAGGAAGACGATGCCAGCCCAGTCGACGGCAACGACATCTTCGTATTCTATTGCTGGAGACCTCGTTATCTCGGACCTTCATCATGACATCCCAGACGGCTGATAGCAACAACATATCCGAGAGTGCATCGCTGCTGTCAGGAACCATCGCCGACAGCTACCGCGCCATTGACAGAACTGAGCGCCATGACTCCGCCGTCGAAATCAAGCCATCTCCCTCCGACGTAGAGGCCGATGTCCTGCCCGAGACGAGTGCACTTGGTCGCAACCTCACCTGGAGTAGTGCATATATTCTGACCATCTCACGCGTTCTGGGATCAGGAATCTTCGCCGTACCCGGAATAATCCTCGCAGCTGTCGGTTCTCCAGGTCTGGCATTGACATTATGGATCGTTGGCGCTCTACTGGCGTATTTCGGATTAATGGTCGCTCTGGAATTCGGATCCATGTTGCCACGCTCCGGAGGAGACAAAGTCTATCTCGAGTTCACATACCGCAAGCCAAAGTACCTGGTCAGTATATTGGTGGCCACACAGGCGATCTTGCTCGGCTTCACCGCAAGCAACTGCATCATCTTCGCCCAGTACATGCTCTTCGCCTTCGGCCTTGATGGATCAGAGGTCGCTCGCAAAGCCATCGCTGTCGGACTGTTGACCTGGGTCACATTCGTCCACGCCTGCTTCATGAAGACCGGAATCCGCATTCAAAATGCCCTCGGCTGGATCAAGATCGTCATGATGATATTCATGATTCTCAGCGGCATATTCGTCGTCCTGTTCCGCCATAACAATACCGCAGCAGAGCTGCAATTCCCGACGAACAACCACATACAGTGGTCCTGGACGGGCCTCTGGACCGGTAGCATCTGGTCCCTCGGCGCCATCGCAACCTCAATCCTCAAAGTCTTCTACTCCTTCGCTGGGCTGAACAATGTTAACAATGTCCTCAACGAAGTCAAGAACCCGATCCGCACGCTCAAGTCCGTCACGCTCACCGCCCTGCTGACCGCATGCGGGATGTATCTCCTGGTCAACATCGCCTACTTCAGCGTCGTACCTCTCGACGAGGTCAGAAACAGTGGTGGACTCATCGCCGCCCTCTACTTCGAACGCGTCTTTGGCACATCCGTCGGACGCCGTTTCCTCCCTCTCATGGTAGCGTCAGGCTGCGTCGGCAACGTCATGGTCGTGACTTTCGCCCTCGCTCGGCTGAACCAGGAGATCGCCCGGACGGGTCTGATACCTTTTTCTCGCATCTTGTCCCTTAACGCTCCATTTGGTTCACCCCTCGGAGGACTGATCGTACACTACATCCCCTCTGTGCTGGTACTCGCAGTCCCGACCGGAGATGTGTACTCCTTCATCCTCGAAGTGGAAGGATATCCAGCGCAAATCTCCGCTTTGGCAGTCAGTTTCGGTCTCATCTGGCTTCGCGCCAAACGCCCCGACTTACAGCGTCCGTATAGAGCCTGGATGCCCGGAGTCGTGGTCCGGATGGGAGTCAGCGTCGCTTTGCTCGTTGCGCCTTTCATCCCGAGTCAGGCACAGAAGGAGCAGGACTGGCTGGGCGGAGCGGCGTATGCGTTGGTTGGGATCGCGGTGTAAGTACCCGCCTGTGTTTTGAGGATTCTTCAGATCACGCTGACGATCTTCGTAGGCTTTTATTCGGTGTGGCTTATTGGTTAGTGTTTGCAATCGTACTGCCGAAGTGGCGAGGATATAGATTAGAGGATGAGACGGAAGTGTTGGATGACGGGACGGCGATCACAAAGGTGGTGCGTGTGCCGATGTAGAAAGCTTTGTAGTGAATGATACCCCAATTACAGACAGCGCGGATGGCTTGGAACAGCAGCTTGACAGTCCCATCCCGGCAGGGAACGTTGGAGTGCGTGCGTGCGTAGCCTCGTGAAAAAGATGCGGGGACTCGTTCACTGAAGCCGCAGCACGTGGAGGAGCATCGGAAAAACCCCCCC